>FTLJ01000793.1:0-49172 GCA_900155495.1 Porogramme epimiltina
AAAAAGAGACACACCCCGCGCCCGCCCGCCCCTCCCCGCCCCCAGTGCGACTCCAAGCACCCCCGCTGCACCGCCTGCGCGACCGCAGGCACGCCCTGCCAGCAGGAGGACCGCCATCGCCAGGCCCTCACGCCGCGCGGCCACACCGAACGCATCGAGCGCCAGCTTCTCCAGTGCGAGGCCCTCCTCAAGCGCCACAACCCGACCTTCGACCTCAACGACCTCGACGCCATCCTCGCCCGCGAGGGCATCGAAATCGACGTCAGCGACAATGCCGTCTCCAACACCTTTCAGTTCTCGCCCAATTCTCCCCAATCCGCCTCCGCCCGCGGCTTCCCCCTCCGCAACGAAGGTCCTCCCCCCATGGGCTCCCCCACAAGGCCGTACGCGTATCCGCACGTCCCTCCCCCAGGCCAGCCCATGATGCACCCCTACCCCGGCCATATGCCCATGCACTACGGTCCGCCTTACGGCCCGCCCAACGGCCCTCCCCCTCCTCACATGGCAATGCCGGGCCCGCCTCCCCATGCCTACGATCCGCGCATGGCGCCGCCGCCGTTCCAACACCCTCTTGGACCGCAACCCGGCATGCCACCACGGCCGGCGTCGCCTCACGAAATCCGTGGGCAGGATCCGTACTCCTATGACATGTCCAGCACTCAGGTGAGCCTCGATCGCTTGATATCGCTAGCCTCGTGTTATAGATAGCTTCGCTGCGCGATTCGAACACTCGCCATCCCGTTGTTCGTTGTCCTTGATATTTCTGCTGGCATAGAGCGGCAGGCAGGCAGCGCAGGACAATCCGTGCAGAGAACCCCTATCTGATGCTCGGTTTCTCCACAGGCTCTTGCGAAGACTTTCGGGGTTGCGACTGCCATCATCAACGATGTGACTATCCCCCCGATGGACAAGGAAGATCTTGCTGTTGGCTCCAATGGTTTAACTTCAGGCCGTGACCGCGACATCGAAGTCACCCACCCTCGCGACTCGGCGAAATGGGTTACTGTCAACATGCGCCGCAGTAGCGTGTCTATTGCGGGCCCCGGCGAAAGCCCCACCCCCACATCCCCGACCTCTACCGTCCCCATTTTCCTGCCCAAATCGCGCGAAACCGTCCGCCAAGTTGTCGACGCGTATTTCGATCGCCTTAACTTCCATCGCCCCGTCCTCCTTCGCTCGGACTTCATGCACACCCTGGACGCGCTTTACGACAACCACGCGGTTCCGCACGACCCAGGATTCGTCTGTATCACCTACCTCGTGTTCGCTCTAGGCACGCTAAGCGAACTCAATCACCGCGTGAGCAAGCTAGAGAACAGCGGCCAGGTTGCTGGGTCCGCTGTGCCCAGCATGAAGACGTTGATGCCCCCCGACTGGCCCGAGCACGACGAATTCTTCCAGCTCGCGCTTTCTGTCAAGCCTGATCTGAGGGTCACCGTATCTAGTTTGCAAGCGCTCACGCTGTTGCAGTGGTACCTATACACCGAGGTATGCGTTCAGAATTTTTTTAGAGTTCTTCGGGTCGGTGCTTACGCGCCGACAGCGTCAGGGACGGACCCTATGGCGTCTGGTTGGAAGCATGGTCCGGCTCGCGATTGAGCTCGGCTTGCACCACGATCCGACGACACAGGATAACGTGTTCTCTGAAGAGGAATGCCAACTGCGTATTCGCCTTTGGGCCATCGTGCTGATGCACGACCGTGGAACGTCCATCCTGTTGGGCCGCCCGTTGGCAATTGCGCCCTCGGACTCCAACACACCCCGTCCGGGACGTGGAAAGGGTGTGGAGATCTCTGAGCACTTTGTGATCACTTCGCCCATCGCGGAGATCCAGGCCGACATCATCAACTCCTTGTATGCGCCGACGAGGCAGACGGCGGACTCGATTATGCGCCATGCCAACCGGATAATCAAGAGCATGGTCGTGTTCAGGAAGCAACTCCCCGATCACTACAAGTGGTTCTTCAGCGGCACGGAGGAATGGTCCATTGACAAGCGCACAAAACTAGTGGCGGACATAACGGAAGACGAGGGGCTGACGCTGCTCAAGATCGGCATTACGAAAGTACTGCTGCTTCGCGCTCTGTTTAGCTCGAAGGAGTTGGAGTATCAGCAGCGGCACCGTGCGCTTGTTGATGGTATGTTACACATTTTCATACGTGCAACTTCTGCTGACCAATCTCGCTCAGCAATCGTCACGTCGCACAACATCATCGTGGTCCACAACCAGCTCATACGCTTCCCAGACATCGCCTTCTACGTATCTCCTATCCCGCTCCACATCGCAGCGATGGTCATCCTGTATGGCCACATGTCGCGCTGCGAGCGCATTCCCCGCCAAATCGCCCTCGAGGACGTTTGGATGGCGCTTGACATGCTCCCCTCCTTCCGCTGGCGCTGGGAACGCAAGGACCACAAGCCTGGTCACCCACTCATTGCGAAGCTTGCCGAGAAGGTCCTCGACGTCAACCTACACCAGGTCGCTCCTACCGGTCCACCGATGCTCCTCTCTGAGCAAGACTGGGACGGCGAGATGATCCGCTCGCCCAAACCCGGCGCGACGACGGCGAATCAAACCCCTGTGACGCCCAAGATCGGCCCAGGGCACGGACACCACGCCTCAGGCCCAGTCGGGCCCTACGGACCTAACCCCCCTAGCGTTGTTCAGATCAAGGGTAGTCCTGGTGGGCACAACGGTGACACGAAGGGCGTGCCGCAGACGATGCCTGAGCTGCCGCCACACTACTTCTACCCGATGTACTCGGAGAACGGGTCTGCGGCCGGAGCGACTGCGACGATGCCCAACATGACGTACCAGAGCGATCACTATGTGCTAGAAGAGAAGGATCCAGGCGCGAGCAATCTGCATATGCAGCCCCACTGGGGCAACATGGTGAGTTGGTCCTCTACTTCGCAGCAGCTCGGGCGACGCTGACGGAAGCACTTCGCGATAGCCTCCTCCTAATCAACGGCCTCCCCCACAACCAATGGCCCCGTTCGGACTGCAGCCACAGTCGTGAACCCCCTCTGCTGGATTGCAGCCCTGCCCCCGCCCACCGTTCAGCAATGTAGTATCAGTGTGTATGTCCTAGGTCATTATTCCCGTTTTCCCCTCCCTCGAGCTATCCCCGTGCTATGCTATCCCCTTTATATCCGCTGTTCCTCCTTCCCGAGCCCTCCTGATGTGGCGACCCGCTGCGCGCACGTTTGCCTCTCCCCCCACCCTCTCCTACTCTCTCGATGTATTCTAGTAATCGTACGTACGGCCCACACGAACGTTCCCGAGGCCGTATACACGCCGCCGCCGTGGCGCTACGCTTATGACTGCCCCCACCGCCCTCCATACCTACCTTCCGAAATATCCTGCTCCCGCACGCTAACTGCCTAGTTTTACCTCCTGGGGATCGTGGTCTACCCTTTTCGCAACACGTTTGCTTCGGCTCGGTCCGTGCCGTGGTGTGTGTTCCGTATATTGCTGGAAACGAAATGGTATGAGAGATACATGGGACTCCGGTGGGTGTCTGCGGCGCGCGTTAAACGTACACGTATGCGATGAGTGTGGATCTAATGGGCAGGGGTCAGATGAGAGGCTAAGTAATAGTCTAGGTGAGATGCGAGGGAAGGGGGCGATAGGCCCCCGAGGCATAGCGAGTGTGGATAGACGAGAGCAAATAATTATAAACTAGGATAGTGATGCAGAGATGGATCGCGGATCCAGGTGCGAGCATGTGGGGAGAGGGAGAGGGGAGAGCCGACGGGCTAGAGAGCTAGGATAGAGCATGTTAAGTCTGCTTCTGCACCACGCCCTCCATGCGCTCAAGCACGGAGACGATCCCGCGTAGGAGGGTGAAGACGCGGCGGTTGAGGAGCGCGGTGCCGTCCGCGGCGCCGTCTGGGCCGCGGGCGGCGTCGTCGCCGTACTCTTCTTGGCGCTGCTCGCGGAGGGCCTCTTCGAGCGCGATGGGGAGGCTGATGGTGAGCCGGGCGAACTGGATCATGAGGTGGGAGCGGCGGCGGAGGTCGAAGTAGGAGAGCTGGCGGAAGGCGCGCTGGACGTCGAGCAGGCGGGAGACTTCGTGGTGTAGGGCGTATACGCATGTCCGGCAGGCTGAGAGGGGCGCGGGAGGGCGCGCGGGTCAGAGGGGTGCGGTCTATTGTTTGTGGCGCGGACTCACTGAGAGCGCGGCCGCGTATTGACTCTAAAGTCATGAGCACGGAGTTGATGCCCTCTTCCCCCAGCTGCAGTGATGGGTTCATGCTATTGACCGCGACTGGCGACGACGACGTTCAACTCTGGGGGGGCTCCAAGGAGATTGATGGGACTCACAGAGCAACGTCCGGACCATCTCGAGGTCACCATCAAGCATATCGTTTATCACGCCGATGACGACCCCTCGGAAGGTCTCCTCCGCCTGGGGGAAGGTTCTGGAAGCGAAGAAGTCGAAGGGTGCTTGCGCGGATCGGGAGTCGTACATGCGTTTGGAGGAGGGCTTGCTGAGAATGTCGTAGGCGACGGAGACCTTTTGGAAGGCTCGGGTGGCCTCGGGGTTGTCGGGAAATTTGCTTTTGGTGAAGGGGGGTGTTATGGGGATAGAAGCGGGGAGATTGGGAGGAGACGCACTCTGGGTGGCACGCTTTACTCCGGGCGAGATAGGCGCGGCGGAGGGTGAGTTTGTCTATGCGGGGCGCGCGAGAGAGGCCGAGGACGGCGTAGCAGTCTTCCTGGGCGAGGATGTCATTGATGACGGTCCTGTTGGGGGTAGAGGGACCCTCGCGCGGTTTTGAAGGGCCAAACGCGGGAGAAGAGGGAGGGAAGGTTGAGGTTGAAGGATCGGACTGGGAGGGATTTGACGGGCGCCACGAGATACGTTTTGCACTTGGGCTGATGAAGTCGTCGTCGAGGAGCGCGTCGTCCTCTTCTATAGGCAAATGAAAGTAGGAGCTCGCTGTGTAATAGGTGTCAGCCAGCGGAGACAGGGGGGCGAGGGGGGACGGACCTGAGCTGAAGACATACGAGAACATGGCCGTCGACAACGAAGGTCGGTCGCATGTGATACTTGTTGCCCCGATGCAGCGACGCTTATCCCTCTCGCCTAGGTCTTCGATCACGCCCTCCCCTTGGCCGTCGGCATCCGCCGTCGCCTCCCTTGGCCCGGGACTCCTCCCACTCCATGCTGTGCTCCTCTCCTTCTCTTCACTTCTTCCGGGGATGGCTTTGGGCACAAGTTTACACCCCCCCAGACGTAGACACGTGCAACAAGTTTTGTTCCTACTCGCACGTTTAGTATGTACATTCCACTACGTTCCTTCTTATGTTTCATCGTTGGAACGGTTGGTGCTGCAGCTCTGTTGTATCTCGTCGTATTCAAGCCACACTACGAAGCAGCGATAGCGAGGTACTCTCCCTGGCCCGTACCGCCGGAATGCCGGCTAGGGCCTTGCCTATACGCGTCCCTCACCTACACCGTATCCTGCTTTTGGTTTAGTTGGACGAGACACTGAGTTCGAGGCGCGGACCTACATATTTGTGGAGGAGTTTCTTCATAGCAGTTTGCTTTCTGTCACTAGCGGAAGCAGAGCACTGCGTTACGGGTGCAACATTATTAGTGATGAATCGGGAACTGCGTGAATCGTAACCACAGTGTCCGATAGTAGTAGATTCTTGGAGACCGGACTTCTCTGATCTAGGTCAGCCACAGAGCAACCGGGTAAAGTGGTGGTTTTAGGATGCAGGCAGACATAACAAAGGTGTGGGTCTCAATAGGTCGCAGAGCCAGAATGCCACAGGTCATGCAAGTTCTGCGTCTATCCGGGTAGCGAGCTTCCTAGCCGCCCTCTTGACTTCCCCCCGCTCGCCCATCACCGTCAGCTTCACTCCACCCGTTTGGTCCGGCACTGACGCTACTGGAGTAAGCTCGTATCGCCCAAACGCCCAGTTGAGGATGCAGTAACCGCGCTCCAATTTGACGAAGCCCTTGACTCGCCACACAGTCTCCTTTGATAGCGAGTCCAGGGCCGCGATGAGCTCTGATTCCGCTAGCGTCCAGATGTCTTCATCGATGATAGTCCCATTGGCATCGCCGATACGCTTATGAGGACAGTTGTCATCGCATCCGGGGTGAGAGTGGACGGGTGAGGGGCCTCTATAAACTGTCGCGGTCTCCACTTCGTCGTGATGGTGAACGCTTGGTGGTTCTGCTCCTGGCCCGAGCTCAAAGAGCTTGGAGTCTAGTCCCATAACCACGTTCGGGTCGATGCCATCTTTCCCTTGACATCTGATCTTTGGCGTCGTGTCGTTGAGCGTGTTCAAGTGATCGATGAGAATGTCAAGCTGCCGGTCGGAGATGTGCTCCCATTTGTTCTGGGAAATTTGTCGGTCATTCGCTGGATATCCTGTTTAAGAATGGTATACAGACGGACTTACGATCAGTATAACATCAGTGTAACTCGCTTGCATCTTCGCTGTAGGTGACGTATCTTCATATCCAGTGAAATTCTCTGCGTCTATGACGGTGACGATCGCGTCTAGCTTGAGATCATTATCCGTCTCTCGCTCTAATTCCCGTATCTGAAACGCAAGGGTCGCAGGGAAAGCAGACCCTCTATGGGCCATAGAGTTAGCCCATTTCGGAGAGGACACACAAGAACGGCACCAACGAGCATTCGATGAATATGCGATCCGGGCGGTATTTTTCTACCCAGCCGAACCATTAATACGAGCAACAGCATGCCTATATACGAGTAGATGTCTGACCTCGGATTTCTAGTAGGGCGGTCTTCATTTGTCCAACAAGAACACAGCACCTAGTATAAGGGTAAATACACTGAACGGTGAGGGTATGGAGACACTCGGGGCCTCACATGCATCCGTTCAATATCTCACTAACAGCAGCCAGACTGGATTGCTTAGCCAGCTGACTATCGACTAAGCAAAGTTTTCGTCAGCTTGAGATTGAAAGGGGGTTTGAATAGTCTACCTTCAACATCCCCAAACTCATTTTTGAGTAGTACGACTTTATAATCCTCGGGTAATCGTGGTAGCAGGGAAAGGATGATGGACGTCTTCCCCGCACCGAGAAACCCTGTGAAGACAGTGATTGGAATATTTTTCATGGAGGGCTTGCAAGGGAAGGCTAGTGGAATGATCTTGGACCCGCCGTAGCAGTAGGACAGTGCCCGAGAGTGCAGACAGTGCTGTTCTGGATCAAGTTGAGTGTGGGCACTACCAACCGCCGACCAAGTCCGAATATCGCGCGACTCGAGGCGCCGGCAAGATCTATCATCGTGTACAAGTATATACGCTATATGCTACATAATGAAGGTACTCTAGTGTACATCCAAACTCCTGGTGTCCGTGTCGCTCAGGTCCGCTTCACAATGGCAACTCTGGGGCCCTTGCTATCTGGTGGCTTCATGCGACCCAAACTGCCTAACGAACTGCCCTGTCTGGCCGTGTTTCCCAAGATCTTGGCCCGCAACGTACTCACAGGGTCAGTGCTACTTCCGGCGCCGCGGCTCGATGGCCCCCCGCGAGGTAGTGTGCGGGGGATCACCGTGGTCTCAACTACTAGTTTCCGTCGTTTCGCGTCCTGACGGTCCTCCAATGACTGCCGCGCTTGTACCCATTCCTCCTTTGCCTTCATCTTGCTTTCTTCACTCTCCGCGGAAAGGGCTAGCTCCGTAGGTAGCCCATAGGAACTCTTGAGATGTTCATCGGCGTCCTCACGAGCTTTGTCAAGTTTCTTCTGCTCGCGGAAGCGCTTACGCACACGGAGTGAATGCTCGTAGGGATCGGAGCTGTAATGGTCGGAGAGGTCTTGAAGAGCTTCTAGGCGTGGAATTTGGACATTGTTCATATGATTCTGCGCGTCGGTCGACTTCTCGAGCGCTGCGAGGGGGTCAACTGGGCCTTCGTTCGGGTTGGTCTCTGACAGACAACAGCGGTCAGAAAAGGTTATGAGACGAGAGGATATCGAGGCTCGCCGTGTACAGCGAATCCACCGTTCTCTGATGGATCCCACTCCTCGTCTTTCTGACGCGCTCCGGACACAACGACGTATCGAGTATTCTAGTAGTACGTCCGTTAGCCTGACCTATAACGAACGTACGAGGTAGGACGTACCTTGGGGTCCGTCTGGATCTCGAACCAGCCACTACATAGATGACACTTGCATCGGAAGGAGTAGATGGGGGTAGAGTAGTAGTTTCCAATCTTCTTCTTTTCCGCATTGTAACGCACGCCCATCCCAATATGAGCGTCGCATGTTCCGCTGGATGAATTGGTCGGGAACCCAGCAGCAAGGGTGGATAACACACTCACCACCAGATATTGAACGGCAGTTCAAAGCGTGTTATAAGAATCCCTTGATCTATCTTCCGCGCCCGATCTCCGAGGGCATGCTTGCCTGGAATCGGGACGTTTAGAGCCGAAGTGTGCGAGGAGAGGTGTTAGCAATACGTGCCTCTGTAGGCGTTGAGGCTACTGTGCTTCTCGGGGTCATAGTCGGGCGGATAGTACTTGTTGAATCCTGGTATTAAACGTTAGGCTCGTGTGCCAATGCGCCCTCGGAGTGAACACTCACCCTGCATGTCTACAGAGGGCAGTGGTGGTGGAAGTGAAGTGAATAATTATATCGATAACTCCCCAAAGACGTCATCAGTAACCCCTTACGGGACAAAATAAATCAGAAAACACATGTCGGCAGTTGCCGGGAACTGCATGACCTCGCAGGCTCGAGCATGAACCTTATTTTTCCCTACTATCAACAGAACTCGCCCTCAGGCAAGTCGCCCCCTCCATCCTCCTTCCGCCTAGGAACTAACTTCAACATCCCTCCAGTCACCTTCTGACTCTCCAGCAAGTTTCAGGATGAGTTACGTCGCTAAGGGTGAAAAGGAATACGACGCGACCGGTGCCCCCGTGCCCACCGCCAAGATCCACAAAATCCGTATCACGCTCACGAGCAGCAACGTCAAGAACCTCGAGAAGTGTACGCTCTCTTTTCGCCCCCTTTTTACACAGTATTTGCCTGTGCTCACTACAGGACATCGATAGTCTCGACGGACCTCATCAACCGTGCCAAGGACAAGCAGCTCCGTGTCAAGGGCCCCGTCCGCCTCCCCACTAAGGTCCTCAAGGTCACGACCCGCAAGTCTGTGAGTACCATTCCTTCTTCGTTCTCAGAAGGCGTGTTTCCTGAACGCCGGGTCCGGTAGCCTTGCGGTGAGGGTTCCAAGACCTGGGACCGCTACGAGCTCAAGATCCACAAGCGTTTGATCGACCTCCACTCCTCCAGCGAGATCGTCAAGCAGATCGTACGTCGTTTTTGCTTCTAACTGCACTTGTACGGACAGCTCATTGGCATGTATAGACGAGCATTAGCCTTGAGCCCGGTGTTGAGGTCGAGGTCACCATCTCTGCTTAGATTGTGTACCTTCACGATATCTTGTATGTTGTAGGCTATATCATACGACCTCATGCGCCTAGCCCTGTTAGACCAACCAATGCGTCTCCCCGAGCTGTCTACAGTTTCCACACTAAGTATGATGAAGTGTAAGGGGACGCCGTGAAACTTTCAGAGCGTCGTTGCTTTAGCAGCCCTTCCTATCATTTTATTCGTCCCTGCCTATGTTCCATACCACTTGTGTGCTGTGTCGTGAAGGCCTACTATCACACCACAGCACACCGAAAGGTAGTGCCTGCACTCAACACTGCAAGAGGAAGAAATGTTTGGACTTGGGATATACATGCTACGCCACAGGACAGTCTAAGAGATACACCGGTTACATGTGGAGTAGTGTGTTCAATGTTGGAGATATCGCACATCAGGAATTCAATTGACTACATGCGGAGCGGAAAGCGGTACCGTCGGCCTCGTATGCATCTACGGAGGGTCCAACGGAGGGAACCAAAGGAGAGGTACAAGGCGAGTTATAACCACATATTTGAAACACATAAGATAAACACAATGCGCGACGGGAAAAACGAGAACAGATCACAGCATTAGGATGCGTCATACTTTCTTGAGCGTGGGCAACGGCGGGTGAGGGGCGGGCAGGTGGCGCGGGTAGAAGGAAGGGGGCTTGGTCCGTACACGCTCACTGCTCGGAGGACTCCAGCTCAACCTCGTCAATTTTCTCCGTGATTGTGGCAACGTCGTCCTTGGACCCACTTTCGCTCGAGTCCTTCTTGCCCGCAGCCGCGCTCGCAAAGCTGAACGACGGGCGCACGTTAGAAGCGACATTGGGAAGGGGTTTCGCAGACTCCCCCTGAGGAGTTGTCGGGCTTTGCACGTTCGACGCAGGTGGTGTGGGCCGCTGCGAGCCTGTCCGGGAGGAGGTGCGGGACATCGAGTGCGGGTTGTGTCCGACCTTCTCACGCGCTTCTTCGCGCTCCTTCTCGATCTTAAGTTGCACTTCAGCTTCACGGGCGGTCACGTCAACAGGCCTAATAGGAGTGATAAGCACGAAGGAGTTTCAGGCGTGAGCGAAGCATTACCTAGCTGCACCGAAGGGGTTAGCTCGCGAGCTGGCGGTGGAAGGGTTGGGGGAGGCGAGAGGGGAGGGGGCGGCAGAGGTGGAAGATGAGCGAGGGAGAAGCTCGAGCTTGCGCCTGCCCATCTGCGGCGTTGGCGGGGTCGAGCTGTTTGCTAAGGATGCGGCTATCATTAGTTTCTGTGACGCCGTGGATGCATTTTCTACATACGCGACGTAGAGTTCCTTGAAATGGTGCGTGGCCGCCTCCAGTCTCCTTCGTCTGCCACTGAACCTGCCGGAGGGGGAGCCATCTCGCCCCGCCGGAGGCTACCGAACCTGCTTCCTGGGCGCTCGCCCCCCTCAGCGACAGGCGGGGCGGGGCGGAACTTGCTGCCAATGTGCCAGTTTTCCTCGGTGTCCGCCGGACCCGAGGGTGGACCATCGCGAGAAGGCGGGCCACGCCGCCTAAGCGACCCCTCGGAGTCCTGGGAGGACATTGTCGAGTTGCGGGCAGGAGGGCGGGAGGATCGCCAATCAGAAGCATTGTCGGACAAGGAGGGCGGAGGAGGCTCGCGAGGAGGGCCGTCGAAGCGGCGACGGGAACCATCGCGGGAAGAAGGTAGATCAGGGAGGGGGCCTTCTCTTCTCCAGTTGTTGGCAAACTTGGGGTCATCGTCGAAACCTCCGCCACCGAAGCCGGAACGCTCCTTTTCTGTTGGCGCTGTCAGGGAATGATAGTATGACATGATGTCACGGAGTACTCACGGGGCTCAGCCACACTGACTCGGATGGCGCGCCCGGCGAGAGACTGTGTATGGCACGAGGTTGAATTAGACTCGAAGAATAGAAGATACGGATGAACTCACCGAGCCGGATTTTGCGATAGCATCCTTGAGGCCATCGAGGTCATTGAATTCGACATAACCGAAGCCCTTGGGCTTGTCGTCTCTGTCCTTGATGATTTTGACAGACTTGGTCTGGAACACGATTAGGTCGGAGTCAGGACGAGGGGTGTTAGAGAGCGCACCTTTCCTTCGAAGAACTCCTCGAGCTCGCTTTCCGTGATGTCAAAAGTCAAGTTACCAATAAATGCGGTGAAAGGGGGCTCGGTAGGGAGAGGGAGGTCCTCGCGGATGGGACCAGCCCCCCGGTCGGCTTCGGAAGTGGGTTGGTCAGGCTTGGGAATCGGGAGAGATTAGACGCTTGATTACTCACGGCGGGTGGAAAGAAAGTCGTCCCGACGGCGGTCACCGCCGCGGCGGTCGTCGTCGGCCCTTGCTGCAGCTGGGAGAGAAGGTGTTAAGCCCGCGATAGGGCGCCCAAGACCTGCGGAGACTCACGGGCAGTAGGGATGGCGTCCATCTCATCCGCCCACGATCCCAGAGCTTAGGGTCGGTGTGCGTAAGCCGATGTAAGGGATGTACGAAGAATTAGACATACTGCTATCCTCCAGGAACGCATTCAGGGACATCTTTTGGGCTTTCTTCGGCGCTGGAGACAGAGGACGGTGGATCAGCATGGCGCTGGAGGCAGCGGCGGGCGGGCGTACGCATTTTGGGCAGAGCGGGATGGGAGTGTCGAGCAGAGAGAGCGCGATGAGAGATGCGGAGGCGGATGGGCGGGAGCTGGGCGAGTGGTCTCTGGAAATATTTGAGATGTCGCCCGCCCGGCTGCACCGATTCGCCCCTTCTCACGCCCTCCACAGGTCACGGGACCCCCGCCCCGCTGCGCCCCGCCCGCGCTCACCGTGCCGCACATCGTCCAGCCCATCGCCATCGCCGCCTCCTCCCTCCTTCCTCCGCCCCAGCCATGATTCTCCTCGAGGTCAGTGCTCGATCGCCCTGGATAGCCCGCCCCACTGAAGTCACTCTCTCCAGCCCCACAACTACATCATCCAGACCACCCTCGCCGAGAAAGCATCCAAGTATGCATTCACCATTCTCCCTCGACCCTTGTAGATCGCGCACTCATTGTGCTGCATTATAGACCGTCATCGCTCGATGTACAATTCGTCGACTTCGATGGCGTCCGCTTCCACATGTCCACCGCTGACCGCAAGACTGTCCTCACACTCTCCATGAACATCCGCTGCTGGGACGAGCTCGTGCGGTATGGTGTCAACGAGATCATGCAACGAGAATATGGCTCCCTCCTCAAATCACAACCCGAGCCCGAGTACAATATCAGCTTGGAGATTGACCTCGAGCAATTGCCTCCAGAAGGCGGTACGTACTCCCCGCGTGTGTCCATGGGCACCAAGGTCTGAGAGTATACGTCCTATGCAGAGGAGCGGGATGCTCTCATCAAGTCACTAGCAATGCTGAAACGCAACGCCCTCGCCGCCCCCTTCGAGCTAGGATTCCAGGAGAACAAGCAGCTCGAGGCCGCCGGCACCGGCCAGGGCGAACTCATGGCCCTCCACTACCGCGACGAGGAGGTCATCTACGTCCAGGCCTCGTCCGATCGCGTCACCGTTATCTTCTCGACGATGTTCAGGGAAGAGACCGATCGCGTCTTCGGAAAAGTCTTCTTGCAGGTCCGTCCTCTCCGGCCTTCCCCCCTCCGCTTTCTCCTTCTCCCCCTACCCCTGGGCCTGGGGCCTGACGATGGCAATCTCACTGACGACCATATCCTCGCTTCGCGACCCTCCCGCTTGCGCCCACACGTATACCCCTACAGGAATTCGTCGACGCACGTCGGCTCCCGCAGATCCAGAGCGCACCGCAGGTGCTGTACACGACGCGCGTGCCGCCCCTCGAGATCCGACACCTCCCCGGCCTGCAGGACTCGGAGGATGTTGGCTACGTTACGTTTGTGCTCTTCCCCCGCCACTTTGCGAACGCGCTCGTCGCGGCAGGGACGATCACCCACATCCAGCTATTCCGCGACTACTTGCACTACCACATCAAGTGCTCCAAAGCGTACATGCACTCGCGCATGCGGCACCGCGTCAGCGAGTTCCAGAAGGTGCTCAACCGCGCCAAGACGGAGCAGGCGGTCGTGGATCGGAAGACGGTGACGTGAGTAGAGCCTGTCTCCTCTTCACTCCCGGTGAAAGTGTATACTGACCACCTGGTGTGCGTAGGGGACGGTCGATGACGATGCGGTGAGGATGTCGATAGAGTTCGGACGGAGAAGCGGAAGACTTGTACTACATAGCACGGAATTACAAAGGCGGTGCCTTCTTCGACTCCCAACAGACCCGCCCGCACACACGCACGAAAAACAAAGTGGCAACAAAGCGCGACGGAATATAGCATTTTTGCGTTCTCCGAGGGTTTATAACTATGCACTGCGATGATACACGAGCCGAGTATTTAGTGTACGAGTGCGGGGCGCGGCCCGGGGCGGGCACACGGGATAGTGAAGCCGATTAGTATGTACACGAATAATCGGGGCAGATTATGTATGTGCGACACTATTCGCGGGGGGAGGGGGGTGAAAACGGTGCGATGGCAACTAGTGCTACACGGAGGTGACAATGAGTGTGGGGATGGGAGGGAGGGAGAGGAGAAGGAGAGGAGGGAGGAAACGAAGGTGGGGCGACGTGAGCACAGCGCGTCGAAAGGGGGGGTGGGACCTGGCCAGGGTGTGGGGAACGTTAACGTTAACGGAGGTAGGTAGGATGTTAAGGGGGTGGGGGCGGGACCGTTGTGCGCAGCACGCCCGCGAGGGCGAAGGGGGCGCGGCGCGGCGCGAGAGTAAAAGGCGAGAGCGTGCAACATGCGACGGCGTATGGTACCGGAAAGCGAGTTCAGACGGGGACCGGGGACTGAGACACAGAGAGGAGAGGAGAGAGGAGAGAAGACGGGGGACCGGATCCGGGGCCGAGAGGGAACGAGACGAGTGATAATTGTTAGTGCAATAATTACGGAGCTCGCGCTCTGTTTACTTACATGCCCGCCGCGCCCGCCGCGTCGTACGCGTACGCGGGCGCGGGGCCGGGCAGCCCGTTCGGGTACGGGTAGTATGGCTCCTGCGGCCGTTCTTCGACCGGGCTCGCGTGCTGCTGGATGAACGCGGGGCCTACGACGGCGCCGGGGACGGGGGCAATGTTCCCGAAGGTCCCGCCGACTATCGCGCTGTGAGGCGGGCCGCCGCCGCCGCCCCAGGGAGCGGAGGTGGGCGTGCCGTCGAAGTAGCCGCCGGTGGAAGCGGCGGAGGAGGGGGGCTCGGAGCAGTCGTACGGCGACGCGGAGCGCGACATGGGCGGGTAGTCGTAGTTGAGCCGCGGGAGGTTCGGCATCGTGAGCGGGAGGTGGGCGAGCTGGTCAGCTTTGCCGGTGCTCCCGATACCGGGGAAGCCGCGCTGCTGGTGCTGAGGGTGGGAGGGGTCCATGTGCATGTGCATGAAGGGCGGGAACGCCGGCGATATGGACACAAGCGAGCCCTCACTCGCTGTGTAAGGGGAGGGGGGCGTCGAGGTGCTCGAGAGCGGAGAGTGGAAGAGGGGCACGCTCGGGCGGGCGCGGAGGCGCTCGAGCGAGGGGTGGTGCAGCATGCGGAGGCTACTGAGGGAGCTCGGGCGGCGGAGGACTAATGACGAGGTGGCGGGATGCATCGGCACGTCGGTGGGCGAGTGCAACACACGGGTGAAAACTTCTGGGGACGAGCCCGCGTCGGAGATGGACGCGGTGGGCGTGTAGAGCACAGAGTCGGCACCGGGCATTGTCGTAGGCGTGATGCTGTTGACGAGCGCAGAGAGCTGGTATGCGGGCCCTGCGAGGGTGTGTTGGAGCTGCGTGGAACCCTGGCCTCCTTCGGTCC
Source organism: Porogramme epimiltina (assembly GCA_900155495.1). Taxonomy (NCBI): domain Eukaryota; kingdom Fungi; phylum Basidiomycota; class Agaricomycetes; order Polyporales; family Polyporaceae; genus Porogramme; species Porogramme epimiltina. Next base: position 15,244 of record FTLJ01000793.1, read on the forward strand.
AATCCCCGCACACCTGCCAGATACGAGGTGAATCCTCGCCCTGAGCGGGGTCCAGGAGGCCCTCCATGTAGAACGTTGGGGGGCGCTCGAGGTAGAATGTGGCAGAGCCCATGCCTGGGGAGACGTTGGTGAAGCGGGCGTCGAGGATGTGCTCGTAGAGGACTTCCATCTTGAAGCTGCGGCCACCAGAACGGATGAACCACGTCAAGGAGCGCTTGCCTTCGCTGGTGTATGCGATGAGGTCGTGCTGGGGAGACGCCATGCGCCGCCAGGAGCCGATGGAAAGGTCAGAGCAGGGGAAGACCGTCACCTCTGAGTGCGGCAGCAATTAGACAGCGGAACAAGGGGCAAATCGACATCTGAACTACCTTCGTCCTCGTGAATTAGACCGTGGATATCCACGTCAAATCCATTAGACAGCTCGGGTGGGCTCTCGGGCGGAGGGTCAAGCTTCTCAACGGCACGAGCCTTGAGCTTAAGCTGAAGCTTGGCCTTTGCGCGTCTGCGAGTGGAATAAGTGAATGTCGACTGGGTTAGAAGGGATGCGAGACAGACCTGTTCTGGAACCAGATTTGGGTCTGGCGTTCATCCATGCCCAGTTCGCGAGCAATATCTCTGCGGCGTGCAGACGTGGGGCTGTTGTCGGCCGCAAAGAATTCCTCGAGCTTCATGAGCTGTTCTGAGTTGACGCGGGAGCGTTTGCGTCGCTGCTTTACCTCGCCGGGTGCGAGGGAGCCGCAGGAGATGGCGCGTCGTAGGAGGGGGTTCTGGGACGTGTCCGGTTTGTCTGGCACACTGGCAGAAGGCGCATAGTCGGACTGGGAGGGCGAGAGTGCTGCCGACAAGGGAGAAGAGGCGGCGGACTCGGAGGTCTCGCGGACAGCAGCAAGGGAGAAGGGAGGGAGATCGCGAGTCGAGAGGGGAGTCAAGACTGCTCTGGGGCTGGACTGGGTTGCCTGATCATTTGCTGGTGGAAAGACGCGTCGGATGAGGGAGAGAAGGATGAGGGGAACAGAAAGGACGTACGTTGCATGCTGCGCCGGGGAACGGCAGAATGTTACGACGGGTGTAGCGGCGAGGGATCTCGGTACGTGTGTTGAAGGGATAGGTCGACGTCGGGGCCAACCTGCAGCGTGCGCCGATGGACTGGTGCAGAGAGAAGGGCTAAAGGTCGGGGCCAGCGATGGGGAGGGAGAAAGGACTGCTGGCGACGGGCAGGGGGCGGGCGCGGGGGTGCGCTGGACCTTGCGAGACGGGCAGAACGCGAAGGACCTGGTTGGACGCGAAGGGTGAGCAAGGCGGGCTGAAGAGGAGAGAGAGGGGAGTGTGGACGGACGTCTGGAGAGGGAGGGGACCCGAGGGCGACAAACGGACCAAGAAAGCAGCGAGGACGGAGCCCAGGAGAACTGGGACGTGGGGAGATGGGAACTAGAGGACGAGCATTCGACAGCGGGGCGGGGGGCGGGGGAAGGAGGAAAGGAGCGACGGAAGAAAAGAGGGACAGGGCCGTAGGGGAGTGGGAGAGAGAAAGGAAGAGTGTCGGGCGGGGGCTCGCTGGGGGCGAGACTGCGCAGGACGCCCCGACGGAGATCTTGATTGGGGACGGAGACCGACGGGCGGGCGGGACGAGAGCGTTTTCAACGCGCGTTTCGTTTCGTTTTCGACCCAGACAGTCGCTAGACGCCAGACGCCAACACGGAGACGAGCGTGGCGGCGCGGGTCCGGCGCGGTGTGGCCGCCTGTCGCCGCCGCCCGCCGCGCGCTGCCGACGACGGCCCAAACGTGCGAGCCGTGCGTGAGCCGCGTCTCCAGAGGTCCCCAGCCCTGCCCATCGCCGCGTCCATCGCGGCCCCTTGGCACGCCCACTCCGCGGCACGTCCCCGCCAGGCACCCATCGAGATTGATCCCGCGCCCACCACCCGCCGTCCTTCCACTCGTCATCGCAGCCCCCAGTCTGGCATCTGCAGCCGCTGCACCGTCCAGCCTGCCCACCCGCCAGCCCCGCACGCCTCGCCCGACGACCCCGTTTACCCGCGCCCGCCCAGGCAACGGCCCCCTCTAGTCTTCCACAGGCTCGTCGCCACCCCGCGACGCGGCTCGACCGTCCTCCCCGGCTCAGCCCTGTCCGTATTGGCCATATTGGCCCCGCTAACTTCCAGGATAAAGCATTCCAACGTGCGCCCGCCCCCCTTCTCTCCCTTCCCGAATCCTGCGGCCTTCCGGACCCCCGCCCGCCGCGTCTTGCCAGCGTGCTCCAGCGTGCGCACCACGTCGCTCCCCCTCCTCGCACGCGCCCTCGCCTGATCCGTTGCCATGCCCGTTGCCATCCCATCACGTCCTAACCTCAATCTCCCAAGCGTCCTCAACCGCCCTCGCCTTCGCCTTCTCTCGCCTCCCCTCCATGGCTCCGGCGCACCCACGCACAGTCCTTCGCGGTCCACCGCTGACCCACCCTCGTCCGTCCATGCGTTTCACAATCTCCCCGCCTGACAGCCGCACCCCTCGCCCCCCCGCCTCCTCGTCCACCTCGCCCCCACTCTCGCCTCACCGAGCCGACAATCAACGCTGCAACGTCACTGCGCGCCACCGCCCGAGCCTTCGGGGCCCGCCTCGAATGCAGGGTCGCCCCCGCCGTCCTCAGGGTCGCCGCTGTTCCGCGATTCCCCTCCGCGGGCCCGCCCGAGTCCCAGGCAACGGGCCCGCCCCATTCATACTCACTTGCCATTCTCGGACACCCACGCCCGATAATGAAACCGCCTCGAGTGCTCTCTCCACCTCGCGGGAGCGCGTCGATCTCTGGGGAGCCTATTCAGAGCCTATTCCCTCCTCCGCTCCGAGCGGGAGGCCCCACATAAATAGTCGTGCAGTCGTGGCGAGAGTCAATGTATCCCCCCATGTCATTACGAAAGAGTCAACGGACTCCGTGAGCCCCACGTCTCGTGTGCCGTCTAAATGCGACAGTAATTGTGCGCCGACGCCACTATCGGGTCTGGATCTACGTGGCTAACGAATCAGTACGGTGTCGTTACCTCCACTCGGGTAGCCTTGCGTTTGCGTGCATGGGCTCGACCGTGGAAGCTGTCCCGTCGTGCGAGCGTGATTAGCTGAACGGGCATTTTGCACCACCAGCGAGACCAACGCACATTCGACTGGCGACGATCCCTCCCCACCCGAGCCGTTCGAGGTTCCCCCACGCGACACGCGCTGGCGGCCGGCTTCGACGCTTGTCCCACCGTCCGCAAACTTCCGCGACATCGCAACCTGCAACGCTACCGACACAAAAAGAGCACATTTTCATACATACTTGCCTCGACTATTACCTGTCTTTGCGAGAGAGGGGGGTGGGGTGCGATGTGATACAGGAGGGCGTACGATACTTACGCAAGCAGAGCGAGCGAGAGACAAACACGGGGGAGAATGAGGAAGGGACAAGCAGGACACTGAACAAACCACGAGCCTACCAGCGCTGCTTGCGCAGAGCAGCACGAAAGAAACGTCCGGCGGCCGAGTGCTGCCGTGCGGAAGCGGAAGCGGGAGCAGAACCAAGTGCAGACTAGTAGCGTGGACGCTTGACGTCCCGGTCATCATACCCACCAGGGCCGCCTTCGCGCTTGAGATCACGGTACCCTCCTCCTCCCCCTCCTCCTCCGCCGTATCCGCCACCAGGCGGTCCATACCCACCGGGCCCTCCACCGGTCGGGCCGCCGAATCCTCCGCCGCCTCCGGGGCCGCCGCCGAATCCGCCGGGTCCATGTCCTCCGCCCGGCGGGCCGCCGCCGTAGCCGTGGTCGGGTGCTCCGCCGAATCCTCCTCCCTGGTAGCCGATGCCGCCGCCGCCGCGACCCCTGCATAAAGGTCAGCAAACGCCATGTGCAGGACATTCAAGATAGATGGCTCACCTGAAGCCACCACCACCAAACCCGCCTCGCCCGCCTCCACCGCCTCCGCCGAAGTCATCCCGTGGACCGCCGAACCTGTCACCACCACCACCGAACCCACCTCGTCCACCACGGAAGCCGCCGCCGCGTCCACCGCGGAAACCACCGCCGCCACCGCGGTCGCCGCCGCGGAAACCCCCTCGGAAGCCGCCGCGCCCACCACCGCGGTCGCCGCCGCCAGCAAACATGGGCGGCTCGGGCTTGGGCCTACCGCCCAGCCCGCCGCCGAGCCGGCGGGGCTTCCAGCCGCGCACGGTGCGGCCGCGCTCGACGTCGACGAGCACGCGCTTGCCCATGATGTGCAGTCTGTCGGACTCCTTGTAGGCAGCTGCGGAGAGAAAGGGAAAAAAAGAAAGCGTCATGCGCACGCACGGACGCGGAGGGATGGGTAAGTAGGTCAGGAGGGCGAGAGGGGTGGGGTACCTTTCATGTCGCGCTCACGCTCGAAGACGATGAACGCGTAGCCCCGACTGCGGGAGTTCTTGTCGCGCACGATCCTCACCCTTTCGATGCTGCCGAAACTTTCGAACTCGCGCCGGAGGTCGTTCTCCGTTGCGTTCTTGTGCTGTGGACGATGCGTGAGTCGACGTGTCAGTAGAGCAACGGTGTGCACATACGAGACGAGAGATGAAAAGGGTCTTGTAGGGGTCACCAATCGCTTCAGGGTCCTCGGATGGCTTGTCTAAAAGTCGGTCAGATCAACTAGGAACCAGAGAGACGTCCAAAAGAGAGCTCACAGTTGTCCTTGCAGCGCTGGAACTCCTCGGCCTTCTTTTTCTTGCGCTCCTCCCTGCGGATCTGGCGCTTGGTCTCCTCGGCGAGGGTGAAGGTGGGCTCCTCGCCCTCTTCCATGCCGTCGGCGGCGCCGGTGCTGCCCGACTCCATCATACCCTGCGTCTTCGCCTCTCGGAGCTGCGCGAGCAGCTCACCGACGCCACCGACATTTTTGGGCCGGACACGGTCGATATCCCTGTCGAGCGGCCGGGTGTACGGGAGGGGCGGGCGCGGGGCGAAGAGCTTGAGGAGGTTGGGCGGGAGAAGATGGGTACCAGGCATAGCTGAGGTGTGTCACAGGGGTGTGGTGGGGTAGAGATATGTGTGGGAGAGGGCGTATTGGGTGTGGAGGGAGGGAAGGGCGGGCGGGGAGAATAGACGGAGGGCGTAAGGTAGTAGGCGTTGGGAGACGTGGCAAGATAAATACTCTTCACGCTGCGTATGAACAGGCTCGGCGTCCCCGAGCGTCGTCAACTTGGACTTCGTCTCCGCGTCCGACTCGAGCTCGTCGCTGGTGATGGGGGAAAGCAGGTTCGAGTATGCGGACGAGGCCCACGCCGACGCGCCTCGACGTCCACGCCACCGGGCGTCTCCGCGCTTGCCCCCACTCCAGTCTGCTGCAGCCTCTGGCCTTGTCCTCCCCGCACCCGCGAAGAGTCACCGTCCCCGCCCTTCCCCCGCCCCCGCTCGTGGCCCGACGAGCTGACTCGCCCCGCGGCGATGAGCACCCTCGCACGCCCCGCCTTCTCCGCCTACGTCTGCCGCTCCTGTGCAGCCACCGCCCGCCGCCCGGCCCTCCCCGTCCCGTCCCGCCTCGCGTCCACCCTCGCAGACCCCAAGCGCACCGCCTTCTCTGCCTTTTTCTTCGACAACCACAGGTGGTCCTCGCCCGCAAAAAATGCCCACGCGTCTCCCCGCCCTATCGCGCATGCCGTCCGCGGCCACTCAATAGGGGCCGTTCACTCCCCACTCGATGGCGTCGCGACGTTCCGCCAGGCAGAGGTGCTCACCCCGAGACGCCTCGTCAAGGTCTATGTGCAGCTCGCCAAGTCCAATCTCACCGCCCTCGTCGTGCTCACCGCTATGGCAGGCGTAGCCATGTGCCCGCTCCCCACCACCGTCCCCGTCCTCCTCTCCACCGCACTCGGCACCACCCTCTGCGTCGCCTCCGCAAACGCTCTCAACCAGATCCAGGAGGTCCCGTATGACGCACAGATGGCTCGCACACGCAATCGCCCTTTGGTGCGCCATGCGATCAGCCCTCTTCATGCCACCGGCTTCGCAGTCTTGACCGGTATCACGGGACCCGCCCTCCTCTGGACCATGGCGAACCCTACGACGGCCCTCCTCGGTGCCGCAAACATCGCCCTCTATGCGGGTGCCTATACTTACCTGAAGCGCAAGAGCATCCTCAACACCTGGGTCGGTGCCGTCGTCGGTGGCATTCCTCCACTCATGGGCTGGACGGCATGCGGCGGGTCCCTCCTCCCTTCCTCTCCCGACTCCTTCCAGCTCGTCCTCCCCTCCTTCCTCTCCTCCGTGCCCGTAGACGTCCTCGCCGCCGCGGAGAACCCCCTCGCACCCCTCGCGCTCTTCATCCTGCTTTACAGCTGGCAGTTGCCGCACTTCAACGGGCTCTCGCACCTCGTGCGCGAGAGCTACGCGCAGGCGGGCTACCGCATGCTCGGCGTGCTCGACCCGCGCAAGAACGCCCTCGTCGCGCTCCGTCACGCGCTCCTCCTCGTCCCCGCGACGTCGCTGCTGATGCCGCTCGCGGGGCTCACGACGTGGGCGTTCGCGCTCACGAGCCTCGTCCCGCATGCGATATGCGTCGATGCGGCGTGGAAGTTCTGGAGGTTTGGGGGGGAGAAGCAGGCGCGGAAGCTGTTCTTGCACAGTATTTGGTCGTTGCCCGTTCTGCTCGGGCTTATGATGTTTCACAAACGGGGCACGGATTGGGGCTCGTGGATCGGCCTAGGTGGAGAGGATACGGTGGCTACGAAGGAGCGCAAGGGGGAGGTCGCAGTTTCCGCATAGGTCTTTGCGTCACGCAGTACAGTACACTATTTAGTAGTCCAGCAATGCATTGTCCTACCCCTACTTACACTACAAGCACGGGCTACTTCGCACCTTTCTTCGCGGCTTTGGCCGCCTCTCGCCGCTGCTTCAACGCCTCCAGCTTCGTTTTGAGCGCAGACACCCGCGCGTCCGCCTCCTCCTGCGCCTGCTCCTCCTCCAGTAACCGGTCCATGATGAGCTCTCGGTCCTCCTGCTCCCGCTTCCGTCGCAAGCCCTCCTCGTCGAGCACGTCCTCCTTCGCAGGCTCCTCCCCGTCCGCGCCAGCTTCCCCTCCAGGGAAGCCTTGCGGGATCTCTTCTGCGAGCATAGGCTCCGCCGCCACCGTCGCGCGGTCGTATGTGTCCTGGTAGTCGGGCGCGTTGATCACTGACTGCTGGAACTTCTGCCACTCGAGGTCGAGCGCGTCCCCCGCCGCCGCTGCCGGCGCAGCAGCCCTCGCTCCTGCGGCTGGCGGTTCGTCTTCGTCTTCGTCGTCCTCGTCTTCTCGCAGAGGAGGGGCCATGGACGGGTCAGAAAAGAAGTCCGCCGGGAGCGCGTTCTTCGCCGCCGCTGCAGAGGGTCCCCCGCTTTCGACGCGCCGCTTCTTCAGGTGTGCCCCGTCGTCCGTGTCGTCGTCTCCCACAGCGTCGTCGGCGTCCTCTGCGTCGTCCACCTCCATCTCCGTCGCCTTCCGCTTCAGGCTCTCCTGCTGCTCCCGCTCCCGCTCCGCCTCCTCCGCGGCGGCCTGCCGCGCCTGCTCCTGGCGCAGGCGGGCTGCGTTCGTGCGGTGCGCCTTGCTCCCGACGTGGCCCTCCCACGCCGAAGAGTGCTTTACGGCGGTCCCGCACGCCACGCAGCGCAGCTGCCCCGCGGACGTGTACGACGCCAGCGGGTGCGTGATGCGGGCTTCTTGCCGCTTGGCCTTGAGGAGGGCACGGACGTCGGCCATGTGTAGCAGTGAGAGATGCAGCGACAACGAGTACGAGAACGGGTTAGACAGGAGAGGCGGGCTGGAGTGAGACGAGATGTGTGCACAGTGCACACCGCGGCGGTGGCTGAGGATGGTGGCAACTTGGAGGACGATGTCACACGCGCGCCTCAAGGATCGGGAAAGAGACTCCATTACGTAAGCACATAGAATGTTCAACATAGCAGAGTCTACAGTAAAACGCCTGTCGCCTCCGGCCCCCGCCAACGCCAGGCATGCATCTCCTCGTCCTCAGCGAGAGGTTTTGTCGTGGACAGTGGCTTACGCCGACTTGTCCTTGAACATGTTCTTGATCGCCTCGGTCGAGTACGACTTGGGGCGCTCGAGAGCTGGAAAAATGCAACATTAGAAATGTATCGAAGGGAGGAATGATTGAGTACTCACGAGCACCGAGAGCACGGTCCCAGATGAGCTGCGCGGCAACACCGAACGCACGGGAGACACCGAAAAGGACAGTGTAGAAGTTCATCTGGTCGAGGCCGTAGTGGGTGAGGAGAACACCCGAGTGGGCGTCGACGTTCGGCCAGGGGTTCTTCGCCTTGCCGGCCTCGAGAAGGACGCCGGGGACGATGTTGAACACCTGGTTGACGAGCTTGAACATCTTGTTGTCGGGGAGGTGCTTGAGCGCAAACTCGCGCTGCGCCATGTAGCGCGGGTCGGTCTTGCGGAGGACGGCGTGGCCGTAGCCGGGCACGACCTGACCGCCCTTGAGCGTCGACCAGACGTACTCGCGGACGGCATCGTCGGTCGCGTCCTCGCCGATCTTGGACTGCATCTTGCGCAGCCAGAGGAGCACCTCCTGGTTGGCGAGACCGTGGAGCGGGCCAGCGAGACCGTTCAGGGACGCGCCGAAGGCAAGGAAGGGGTCCGAGAGCGCGGAGCCGACGAGCTTGCCGGTGTGCGCAGAGACGTTGCCGCCCTCGTGGTCCGAGTGGATGGTGATGTAGAGACGCATGAGCTCAACGAAGTCGGGCTTGTCGGCAAAGCCAAGGAGGTTGGCAAGGTTGTACGAGTAGTCCTTGTCGGCCTCGATGGCGGGGAGCTTGCCACCGCCGTAGACGTTGCGGTAGATGCGACCGGCAATGGCGGGCAGCTTGGCAATCCTATAAAGAGGAACGGTGAGGAAGGGAAGTCAAATGTTAATCGAGGGATCGTCGCAGACGCACAGGTCCATGGAGTCCTCGAAGGTGGGCTGCCAGTACTCCTTCTTGGAGACACCCTGCTGGTAGGCCTTGGCAAATGCCGAGTCGTGGTTGAGCTTAACGGAGATTTCGGTCCGGCGTTAGAAGTCTGATCGTCGGAAGCATTTATGACGTCAAAACTCACGGCAGTGACGGCGAGGGAGAACTGGGACATGGGGTGGAGGGTGGGCGGGCAGCGGTCGAGGATCTCCTCGACGAAGGAGGGGAGGGAAGCGCGGGCGGCCCAGTCCTTGGAGAGGGCGGTCACCTGCTCTTGGGTGGGGACCTCGCCGGTGAGGAGAAGCCAGAAGAGAGCCTCGGGAAGAGGTTCTGACCCGCCAGGGGCCTTGGGAAGAAGCTCCTGGCATTCGGGGATGGACTTGCCACGGAAGCGAATGCCCTCCTCTGGGGAGAGAAGATGAGAAGGGTTGGGGATGATTGGCGAGAAAAATGAGCTTACCGGCGTCGAGGACGGAACCCTCCCAGATGAGGGCAGGAAGGCCACGCATGCCACTGCAAGACGTGCATTGAGGAGATTGAGCGGATGTATGCGTGAGAAGGGACTAACCCGTAGAGCTGGTCGACGAGAACGGGGCCGAAGGACTTCTTGCCGTGCTCGAGGCGTGCGGCCTTGACCTGGTGTGCCAGCGAGTCAGCGCATGGCAGCAGAGCATGCGGGCACAAAGCGACACACATTTTCAAGCTCGACGGGGATGAGCTCGGCGAGACGCTCCTTGAGGGTGGGTGCCTTGGCAGAGGTGGAGGCGTACCTGGCCGAACGCGCGAAGGCGGAACGGCGCGACTGTGGGGTAATGCGGGGTAGGTGTGAGTGAGCATGGGGCAGAGAGCGAGGAAAAACTGGGGCGGGGACGAACCTGCTGGAGGGCGGAGCGGAAGGCGGCAGACTGCATGGCTGAGAGTCGGGGGAGGGATGGGGAAGAAGAGAGCTTGCTGGCGTTGCGGCCGCGCTGATATCTTACCCCAGTCGCGCTGCTCACGTGATGCCACCTCCGACCATTCCGACTCTTCCGACTCGCTCTGTGCCGGGATTGGTTCCCCACAGTGCACGATTGGCCGCCGTGGGCCGACGCGCCCGTCCACGCGAGCACCCGCGACGAGAGCGCGCCCCAGACGCCGGCCGCAAAGCCACGCTCGGACACTCCACCCGCTGTAGCCGCCCCCGCCGCTGCTGCCGCCCTTGCCGCTGCCCCCAACCACCGTCGGCCGCGGGTTCACGCCGCCAGCGCTCCCCACCCCCGCTCTCTTCCGCCGCACTCGTTCGACCGACCCACAGAGTTCTCGTCCGATGCCAAAACGCAAGCGCTCGGACAACCCCGGCGACCCCGCCCTCCCAGAAAAACAGGCTCAGAACGACCTCCTTCCCCAGGTATGTCGCCCCACCCTCCTTAATATCCGCCCCACTGACAACCCGCATGTCCGCCCGCAGAAAAGACACTACCGCCAGCGCGCGCATGCCAACCCCTTCTCGGACCATGCCCTCAGCTACCCCTCTGCCCCAGAAAAATTCGACTGGGAATCCCACTACCCCGCCTTCGCCGGCTCAGGCAAGACACCCGAGTTTGCGGACGTAGGATGTGGCTTTGGCGGCCTCCTCATTGCCCTCGCGCCCCTCTTCCCCGACACGCTCATGCTCGGTCAGTCCTCTCTCGATCTTTCCCCTGCGCCCCCATGCTATCCCCGTTATGTCGCCCATATGTCATGCCTAATCCTCCGAGCGCAATCCGTTGCGTTCCCGTCGCGTCCGCGTGAGCTCCATCTGATCGCCCCTGCAGGCATGGAGATCCGTGTTCAGGTCTCGCAATACGTCCATGACCGCATCGTCGCACTCCGATCCACGGCCGCCCCCCCAGAGCCCGCCGTCCCGGACGTCCCGGGCCCGTACCAAAACGTGTCCATCGTCCGCGCAAACTCGATGAAATTCATGCCCAACTACTTCCCAAAGCACTCCCTCTCCGCCCTCTTTTTCCTCTTCCCCGATCCCCACTTCAAGGCCCGCAAGCACAAGGCACGCATCATCTCCCCCACCCTTCTCGCAGAGTACGCATACATCCTCCGTCCCGGCGGCATCGTGTACACCATTACGGACGTCCGCGATCTCCACGACTGGATGCGCACCCATCTCGAGCAGTTCCCCTTGTTCGAGCCTGTGTCCGAAGAAGAGCTCAGGAACGAGGGCAAGGGCCCCATCCTGGACGCGGTGTACAGTAGCACAGAGGAGGGCAAAAAGGTCGAGCGGAATCAGGGAGACAAGTGGCTTGCATGTTTCCGCAGAATCGAAGCCAAGCGCGATTGACTGAAAATTTGCTTGCGTGTGCGCGCGTGCGTGACTGTTTGGATGCAAGTTTGAGTGAAAAAAGGCCGGAAGTTCAACGGTGTGGATGCGAACGTGATTATATTCTCTCTTCCATCACTACATCCCTGTCCCTCTCGTCCCCCGCACCCTGCCGGGGCCCCGCCCCCATCGCACCAACGAGGGCGACGGTGCGGTCCTTGACGGCGAGCCGCATCTCCTTGTGGATCGTCTGCCCCGCCTCGCACGCGAGCTCGAACAGTTCTCGGAACCTGTCGACGTGCAGGCGCGTCTCCATTGTGAGGAGTGTGACCCGCCGCGTGCGCGGCATGACCGCGACGGTGAGGTGCGGCACGTCGCCCTCCTCGAGCGCCGTGAGGTCGAGCAGCGGCGCGGTCGCGTGCACCCCGCCCGAGACCGCGCACACGAAGTCGTGCAGGGGCACGCCGGCGGCCGCGAGTGCGAGCGTCGTCGCGTTCACGCATGCGGAGAGGAGCGCGCCGTCCTGCTGGAGGACGTGCACGAAGATGTCGATCTGCGAGCGCGGGTAGAGGGAAGTTTGCACGACGGGCTCGAAGGTGGAGGCGATGGTTGCGGCGAGCTCGAGCGTGCGTCTAGGTGCTTGGACGTGTGTGAGCGCAGACTGTATGCGCAGTGTGGGGGAAAGGAGCGGAGAGGAGAAAGGGGCGCTCACCTGTCTGCGCGCGAGCGTTTTCGACGCTCGCTAGTGCTGAATGGGGCGACGCTTATCTCGACGTTGAGCACGGCGCGGTCATGGAGCGTCTGGGAGCGCATTTTTGCTTCTCGGGGACCGAAGACGGTGACGAGAACCTGTGTGAGGCCGTGTGTTACGGTAGCAGAGCCGTCGGCGGTGCCCTGCTGAGAGAGGTCTATGGAGATGTCGCGGAGCTCATATTGCTTTCGGCCGTCTGAGCGAAAGCCGCCGTCGTTGAGGATTTCTATTCGCGAGCCCTGTGCTAGAGTCAGTGCACGGCGCGGGACGGAGACGACGAGGACGGACCATGGAGAGGGAGACGTAAGAGACAAAGAGGCGAGACAGGCTGTAGCCACCAACGCGTAGCCCGGGATTAGGGTTTACTTATTAGGGTGTCTTATCGTGACAGCGTCCGATTAGAGTGGGATGGGACTAGAAGCCGAGTCAGCATACTCGGCGTATTCGGCTTATTGCGACAGGCTCTTCCCTGTTATGAGCCCACCACAAACACTCTGCACAATGGCGCACTCCCCTATCTCTCTCGCTCCACCACCATCCTCAAGGCATGGCGACCCATGCGCAGGCTCAGCTCGTCCTGCCCGTGTCCTTGCTGGACACGGATCTGTACAAGGTATTATTGTACAGCATTGTACAGCATTGCGAGCACTCACGAATGTCCTGCGGTTTAGTTCACGATGCAGCAGGCCGTGCTGCAGCATTTCCCTGGCGTGCAGGGCACGTACAGGTTCACCCACCGCGATAAGGACGTGTTCTTCACGCTCGAATGCTTCCACCACTTCAGGCGCTCGACCGCAGGTCCGTAGTAAACCTTCGAGCGACCAGCGCCGTATGCGCCAATATTGCATCCGCTTATGAGGTCATCTTGACGCTACAGAGTTCCATAAGATCGTCCTCACCGCCGACGAGCGCGTGTGGCTCGAGAGGTCGTGCCCGTACTTTACGCCCGCCTATCTTGACTACCTCGCCGCGTACCGCTTCAAGCCCGAGCAGCTTCACATTCAGTTCGAGCCCCTCAAGGAAGAGGCGGACAAGTATGTACGCGGCGATCCCTCTACCAGGGGCCGCATACACGTCGACGCGGTCGGGCCGTGGGAGGAGACCATCCTCTGGGAGGTCCCGCTCATGGCCTGTCTCAGTGAGACCTATTTTACCACTGTCGACACCGACTGGGACTATGATGGCCAGAAGGGTACGTGCCGCGATCGTACATTGCAAACGCGGCTCTAATCCTACTGTTGTAGAGTCCACCTATGAGAAAGCCATGACTATGCTCAAAGAGGGCTGCATCTTTAGCGAGTTCGGGACGAGACGACGTAGATCATATTACACCCAAGATTTGGTCATGGACGCCATTTTGAGGGCAAAGAATGACTGCCCGGAAACTGGTTCTGTCAACGGCACAAGCAACGTGTGTCCGGCGCCGCCTTCTAGTCGTAAACCATACGATTGACGGACTATCGTACAGATGCATTTTGCTATGAAGTACGCAGTCGCGCCTGTAGGAACCATCGCCCAGTAAGTTCTCCCAGATAACACTCGAGGGAGAAGCTGGCGCTGACCTAGGGGATAATTCAGCGAATGGTTCATGGGAGTGCGTTCATCATGCGCACGACGACATCATACGATTCGCCCTAATCAAGCATCATTTTACAGGTCGGTGCACTCCGGGGCTACGAGCACGTCAATGGGACGGCTCTCGAGCTTTGGGAGCAGGTATACCCCAATGCGCTGCTGATTGCGCTTACGGACACGTTCTCCACAGAGGCGTTTTTCAAGGTGCCATTACCTCCAGCGCTCCATCTATCCTTGCCCATAATATTACTTCGGCCTGAATAACAGGACTTTGCCACAAACCCCCATTTTGCGAAGCAGTGGTTTGGACTGCGGCAGGACTCGGGAGATCCGTTCGTGTACGCACCGCGCGCGAAACAAATCTATCAGCAACTGGGTGTGGACCACACGCAAAAGACCATCATCTATTCCGATTCTCTGAATGTGGAGAAAGCTCTGAGGCTGAAGAAGCAGTGCGAGGAAGTCGGGTTTAGATGTAGGCTGGCTACTTTACGCTGTCTATCTCCGGTCACTGATTGGACAACTCAAGGCGCATTCGGGATTGGGACATCACTCACGAACGACTTCAAGAAAAAGTCGAGTGGCGGCTCACAAAAGAGCAAAGCGTTGAACATGGTGATCAAGCTGTCATCTGTTGATAGCAGACCAACGGTCAAGATCAGTGACGAGATCACCAAGGTGAGTGGTCGCATTCGGTATGTGCTTGCTGTTCGTAGCTGAGCTTTTTTTAGAATACGGGCGATAGGGAAACCATCATCAAAGTGAAGGAGATGTTTGGCATACCAGTGAGGGACATCGATGTTTCAGTTTAGTGGACCCAGCGTCCAGGCATAGAATGCAAGATTGAATGCGTATGATATCTCATACAACCATAGTCCGGACTCAGGAAAGCGTGTGACATCATAGAATGCCAAATAGATGAAATTAGAAGATAGCGTTGACGATACCACTTCCGATGGCAGCACCTGGGAGGTGTCATGTAAGTGAGCGGGTCCCGGGTAGGATGAATAGTGAACGCTTACCAGCACCGAAACCGACACCGCCAGCGGCTGAATTGGCCATGGTGCTGCCGAGCTTGCCGAACTTGTTCTTCTTGGGAGGCTCGGCGGGTGCCTGCTGAACGACCGTGACCTGTGGAGCAGGAGCCTGGACGGGGGCAGGCGGTGCATAGTGAGACTGGTACATTGATGCCTTCTCGGCGTCGTGCGGGGGCGGCATGCCGTACTGCGGAGGGGGCGGCGGGGAATAGTACGACGGCGCGGAAGGCATGGACACCGCAGGCATCATGGGCGGGGCCGGAGAAGTGTTGGAACGGGCGTCGATCATCTCGACGTGGTTGGAGGGGAAGAGGCCCTGCTTGCCTCTGCACTTGCCGGTCCACCAGTCGGCGTTGGTCTCGTCGACGATTTCGATAATCTCGCCCGACGAGAAAGAGAGGTCGTTGGGTTCCTGAGAGCGAGCGAGCGTCAGCGGGACGTAAGCACGGGAGAGTCAGCCGGACGTACCCTGCCGTCCTCGTTGTACGGCCAGACGGCGCGGGCCTTCTGCACGTTGTTGCGCGGCGGAGGGGGTGGGATGCGCCGTGCAGGCTCAGCGGACCGCATAGGGCCAACTGCGAGGTTGTTCATACTCGTGGCGAGCGAGTCGGAAACGGGAGGAGCATTGTGGCTTGCTGGGCCCTGGGAGAGTCGTGTAATGAGCTCGGCTGCTTCGGTCGGGGAGATGTAGTTCTGAGCGGCGAGGAAGTTGATGTTCTGCTGCGTCTGAGAGAGAACATGGGCGAGCAGGGCGGCGGCTTGGGGGTCGGAGGGCGCGGAGACAGGCATGGCTGAGGGCGGAGATGGAGGGAGAGAGCAAGGACAGATGTCGCGGCGCGCGGGCGTCGTGCCGAGGCGGGATAGACTTTGATGATCTTGCCGGTGCTTTGGACCTGTGCACTTGTTTCTCGACGCCTGCCCCAAAATGCCCATCTCGCTCGCAACCTCCCTGCCCGTCCACATATCGCCTGAGGAACATAAGGCGGCCATTCAATCTACGCCCGCATCTTTCTCCGACATCCCACCCGTCCTCTACCACACGGAAGAAAATGTTACAGTTACTCTTGACCCTCCCCTAGAGGGCTTCTCCAAGGAGGACGGTGCGAACGGCACGCTATATGTGATTGAGAGGTGTGTACGTCCATGGTTTATTGCTATTTGTGCCTAATTTCTGTCCCGCTCTCAGTGCACTCGTCTTCCTGTCGAGCACAGGCAACGGCTTCCAGGTCGATTACCCCTCCATCACGCTTCATGCCATCTCTCGCACAGAGAATGGCCCTTCTGTCTATTGTCAACTGGACGAGCCCTCTTCTGGAAATGAAGCTGAGGGAGACGAAGATGCGTCCTCTATGCGTGAACTTGTCATCGTGCCAAAAGATTCTGCTGCTTGTATGCTTCCCGCCATCTCCTCTTAGTTAATGCGCTCACTGTTGCTTTACAGTGGAGCCCATATTCGAGAATCTCTCCCTCTGCGCGTCACTTCACCCCGATCCGGACGACGAAAACGATATGGATGACGACGACGCGTTCGTGGACTCTGGGGAGTTTGAGACGTTCACTGGCGACGCCGATCAGGAGCTCAGCGAAGTCGGCAAAGTGCGCAGCGATTTCCTCAACAATACCCGCTACAACCCGTACTAGTCTTCCGTTCGCCAACCACATCTATTCTTTTCAGGCCGCGCTCGCGTATCTCGAGAGCATCATCTACAACCCGTTTGATAAATCCTCTGAACAATTCGAGGACGCGGAAGAGCAGAACAACGGCGGTGTGCCAGATGGATCCAGTCCCGCCGGCTCAGTAAGTCCGCCTAAAGAAGAAAACGGCCGATCAGGTTGAAAGCTGAAGGTCATACAAGTTCATTGTAGTAGTAGCAAACGTATCGCTGTACATGACGCATGGTGTAGCCATAATCGTAGAGTCTTGTCCGCATCACTTCGCCGAGTCTCCGAATCCTTCAGCGACCCAAGAGTCTCCTAGTCCTCCGCCATCCTCCGCCTTGCCCTTGCCCTTCCGATTACGGCTCAAGTCAGTGAATATCGGGATTGTCGTCTTCGGCTGAATGGTAGGCACAGGCCCCCAGCTGAATCCAGCGGGCGGTGGTGGCGGAGGCGGCTTTTGCCCCAATTGAATGGGCTTTGCGTGTTGTTTTTCACGCCCTGGCCGGGTTCGTGACGCTCCTAGTCCCGACAACGGAGACCCTGCTGCGTCCAACACGAACGGAGGCATCGTCCATGCCTGCGCGGGTTCGCTTTCTGGCGGAGGGAGGACCCACGGGGAGGACGGTCCCGTGCCAGTGGTTAGCCCAGCAGCGAACGCTGCGCCGATGCCGAGTCCCGAGTCTGGAGCCAGAAGTGGAGCGCGCCGTTTCTGCTCCTGCTTCAAGGGCGGTGTCGCGTCCACGGCATCAGTGTTCAAGCGGGGTATGCTACTCAACAGTGCTCGCTTGAGCTTCTGCGCGCTGCGTTCTGCGTTGAGCGTTGCTGCTGTCGAAGCGGCGATGTCTGGTGTGACTTCGCGTCCGACGCGGCGGGATGCACGATCCGGTAGGCGTTTGTCGCGGGGGGTTGCGCGAGGTAACTTGGAACCAAGCTCGAGGGTTGCCACACGGTCGGTCAAGCTGCGCACATCGAGATGGTCTTGCTCGATGGCGATGTCGATATTCTGGTATGTCCTGTTGATTGTGTCGAGAGATGGAGGTCTAGGGCGGAAGCTCTTAGCACAGGAAAGGCGGAGGGCAGAAGTATTTACTTGAACGTCGGTTTCCCGCTTTTCATACTGTTCAACCGCTTCTTAGAAAGCTGGATGTAATCCTCGAGCTGTTGAATTCTTCCTCGCATGGTCTATAACGATTCCTATGAGTACATTGAAAAGCTTCATAAAGCTAGAGAATCTTACGCGAATGTCCCTCCTGAGCTGTGTCCGAGTCTCTAGATGCTCGGGGTTCAGCAGTCTAGACTTCAACATCTGTGCAAAGTCCGCGTCGGTTGTTGCATGACTAAAACGGTCGATCTCTTCCATCCGCGTGCTCGCTGAACTCGTGTTAATATCATCGCTGGATCTACCCCTAGCGCACACACCTTTCAACATGTCACTCTCCAGCTCGCGTAGATACGACACGAGAGCGGCCTTCGACTCTTGCCATTTCTGAACCTCACCTTCCACCTCCTTCATTATATGCTTGAACTGCGGGAGGTCACCTAGCACCCATTTCGATTTGTCCGTAAGATCTCGGGTGGCCTTTAAGCCGCTGCTTGTCTTGCCCAACTCGACGGTTCGTGACGCTGTGCGCGTCGCCAACACTTTGAGCTAGACAAGACTTCGTTAGTTGATGTCTCGATCATGACTTTAGACAATAAGCACCTCTTCGAGCTCTCGAGCGAGGCCATTGTACAGAACCAAAAACTCGGTTTGCATATCCTGCGCAGGGGTCGGCACTGGTACTTTGGGCTTGGCAAGGATGAGTGAGCCAATCCCAGTCGACGGGGGTGAGGCGGCGCTGCCGAACAGAGACGGCTTTCCAGCGAGAGCCGGAAAACCGAAGGACCCAGAAGCCGGAGATGGAGAGGTTACAGGGGCAGGCGGCAGAGACCCGGGGAACAAACCGCCAGCGCTGACGGCGGGGGTCGATACACTTGGCCTCGACGTTGACGGCTGGGATGTTGGTGGAAGAGGAGGTTTTTGACCGAACAACCCGCCGCTGGTAGTGGCAGAAGATGGCTGTCCGAAAAGCCCTCCTGTAGGTGGTGCAGAAGGCTTTTGTCCGAAAAGGCCTCCCGCGGGCAACGGTGGAGGCGTGAACACCGGGGGAGGGATCTTGTCAAACAAGCCCCCAGGTGTTGCAGAAACGCCCGGGCCTGTAAGAGGTGGTTTCGCCGGTGTAGCCGCAGGCTTCGGGGCTTCAGTTGACTTGTCGACTACAGAGGGTGTAGACTTGGTCGAACTTGAAGGAGTCGGCGAGGGCGTGAGTGTGAAGGGGGTTGGCTTGGGTGGCGCAGGAACCACACCAAACAGTGTGGGGGGTGTCTTTGGTCGAGCAATCGAGCTTGCTGGTGCGGGAATAGCGGGGGACGCCGATCGTGCTTTCTTTAGGGCCGAAGGAGAAGGTGCTCGGTCGTCCTCATCATCTTCGTTCTCTTCTTCATCGGTACCACTGATGGGTCTGCTGGCCAGTGGCGAACTGCGCGCCGGACGAGTGGATGGCCTACCAACTCCCAGAAGCCCAGGGGTTGGTGTACTGGTCGGCGGTGCAGACGTCGCGCGGTCAAGGGGAGGTGCGAAGACCTTCGTAGCAGGGGGAGGCTCAGTGCTGTCGGCCGGAGAGCCTGGAGGGGTTGTGCTACGAGCACGGTCAGCCACCGTTGGAGATTTTCCCTCTTCCTTGGAAGGCGTTGGAGTTGGGGGGCCAAAAATGGATCCGCCAAATATGGGGGCGGGGGTTTTTGGCACCTGTTTGACAGTAGGTGATTCTGGAGGAGTTCTAGCGGCAGGTGGCGCAGCAGTGTCCTCTTCCTCTTCCTCTTCCTCATCCGTCCCTAGGTCTTCTTCATCAGACTTGAGGAATGCGTCAATCCCATCATCCTCATCGTCGCTGCCATCATCATCACGGAATGACCTGTCCCCTTCGTCGTCGTCGGCTTCTCCATCGTCGTCGTCGATCTCTTTGCCTGAATGGAGGGATCAGTGACGTCACGAGCAAGTGTAAAGGCGACTAACCTTTCTCTGGCGTCTTGGTGGTCCGGTCCTTGAGAGCGGCAAACGCAGATACAGGTTTTTTCCACTCTTCTGCGGTCCGACTGAAGCCCTGTGGTCTCGCTTCGCTACTAGCTTTGCCCGTTTCGCCGCCCTCACCATCCTTCTGTCGCAGCAGATCCCCGAAGCTCTTGCCTGAAGACCCTGCAGCAGCAGAACCGAAAGGACTGCTACTTCCGCTGAATGCACTAAACGCACTCTTCAGCGTGGTGGTCGTCGGCGATGATGTTGGGGTGGTGTTGCTGGCGGGGGGCTTGAACGGCGATGGAGACCCGAAGGTGGACTTCCCGAAGATTGACGGTTGTCCGAAGGATGAGGAGCCGAACGTCGGTCCCGATGCCCCATCCTTGCTCGGTGGAGTGGGGGTAGGGGTTGTGGTCGCACCAAACGACGATTGACCGAAGACGGACGTTTGGGGAGTGGTCGATGTCGAAGGCTTCTGGAAGAAGGGGGAGGACGAAGGAGTCGTAGTGGAGCCGAATGCACCGAAGCCGGGTTGGAGCTTGCTGAAGCCCGTAGATGATGTCGTCAAACCAGCGAACGCGCCACCAGTCGGAGGTGGTACTGCTGGCGTCGTTGTAGGAGCAGGTGTTTTCTGTTCAGCAGCGGGAGACTTGAGCGGCGGAGTGGCTGGCGGGGTGGCCACGACAGGAGGTTTCTCAGGGGAAGCAGCTGGGGAGGCGGTTGACGCGCCAAGGGCCTGACTGCTGGAACCGAATGCGCTGGAGCCGGCCGCACTTGACGTAGAGGCAAATGCAGAGCTAGGCTGCTCACTAGGGGTTGGCTTGCCGACAGCGGAGGAGGCCCACGCAGGCTTTCCATCGCTAGCGGATGATTGTTGCGCGGCAGCCGCAAAGGCGCTTGGACCACCACTCGCAAAACTTGAGAATCCGCCGCCGCCGCCGCCGAAAGCACCTGTTGCCGGCTTGATGCCAGATGAGGCCGTGGTAGGTTGGGCGAACGAAGATTGGCCAAACGAAGACTGTCCGAAAGCGCTCTTGCCGAAGACATTTCCCTGACTCGCCTGGGCAAGTCCACCAAACGCACCACCCGATGAAGCGGAGGGGGCAGTAGGGCTGCTCCCAAATGCACTGGTTGTCGATGTAGTTGCTTCCTGAGATTTCGAGTCCTGTGCGGGAGTGGTTGACCAGACTGGTTTTCCATCCGCAGGCTTTTGAGCGGCACTTGCAAAGGAAGTCGGTGCAGCTGAAGCGAAAGCCGCAAAGCCTCCACCACTACTACCGAATGCGCTCGTGGCGGCAGGTTTAGGAGCGGCACTAAACGAAGATTGGCCAAAGCTCGATTGACCGAAGGACGACTGTCCGAATGCCGATTGACCGAAGGCTGGCTGAGATGCTGCGGCTGTGAAACCTGTTTGGCCAAAGCCGGAAGCGGGCTTGGTGTCTGCTTCCGGTCTTCCTGCACCCCCGTCGGTGGAGGGTTTAGCACCAAATGCACTGCTGCCACTGAAGGCACCTCCGCTAAACGCGCCCCCGCCTGAGCTAAACGCTCCTCCTCCAAACCCTCCCGACGAACCGAAGGTAGACGGGCCATTCCCAGAAAATGCTCCGAAGCCGGTTGCAGGTTTGATGGCACCAGCTCCAAACGAGCCAAACGCAGAGCTTGTGGATGGACTGCTCCCGAAAGGCGGGTTTGCTGATGGTTGCGGGGTATTTCCCAAAGAACCAAACATAGCATTCGCGTTCGCGTTGGACTTGGGCTCACCGCCTAGGCCGAGAGACATTCCACTGAAACCAGATGCTTCGGGTGCCATGGAGTCGTCGGTAGCGGATGCCATTTCCACGGAGATGGAAGGTGTCGACAACGCGGGGGCGGAGGGAGGGGATAGCGATGTAGATGGCTTTTGGGTGCCGAATCCAAATGATGTATTGCCGAACGCAGATGGAGCCCCAGAAAACGCACTGAATCCAAAAGCGCCACCGGAGCTGGGAGCCGCGGATGTAGTAGGTGGGGAAGATCCGAATGTGCTCTGAGCCGGGGGGGCTGGTGCCCCGAATGCGTTTGGTGACGTAGTGATTGCATTCGTCTGTGACGGCACGACTACGGGCGAGGACGCAACGGAAACAACGGGAGTGACTCCCATGCCAGGGTATGCGACACCCTCGGTCTGAATGACATGCCAAGCTGTCACCGTACCGTCGTTGGCATACAAGTACATGTCCGGCGGAGGGGGTACGTCGGTCGCTTCGCCAGAAGGGCCGGTGTAGCTGAATGGTTGAGTGGCAGTGAGATCAAGCTCCAAGCCAAGCGGAACCGTCTCGTTCATGTCGGAGTCGAGAGGTACCGACGGCGTAGAGGTTTCTTCCAGCATCAGGTTGCACCAAGAATCGAGTTGGGTCGAAGAGCCCGACAGGCTCCCAATGAGGCCCACGTCTGATGAGGTACTGTCACCAACGAACAGTAGTAGTCGTGAAGGCTCCCATTGACGAAGGGGCACCATGTACGCGCCAGGAGGACGTAGACCTGGAAAGGGCATGTACGGGCTTGTTAACTTGACGTCCCCGGCGATGTTCGCTTTGGGGTCGAGGTAGAGAATGTAATGCGACTGCTCGGAATCGGGGCTCAGAGGTCCTGCCGGAGCATAGATGGCATGGAACTCGGTATTGGAGAGCCATGTTACGGAGATGATGCTCTGCTGCCCTGCACTGGGGGGGCGTGGGACGACGCTCTTGAGTGAAGAAGTGTCGGAAGGGCTGTAGGTGACAATGTCACCACTTTCGAGACCTATCGCGATTTGTTTGCCTTTAGGAGACCATGACACTAGACAATAATCTCCGGTAAGCAGCGGGATTCAGTAAAATGATGGGCATGGGGCTTACAGGAGACTGGATTTGTGTCGGGTGTACCTCCGGCATTCCAACCACCGACAGAAGACATGGCATGAACATCCAGGAGTTCAACGGTGAGACCGTCTCCAAGCTCGCGCAAGACGGCGACATGGTGGGCATCACCAGTGCACGGGAGGAGATCACGGAGAGCTTTTCCGCTTGCTGAACGAAAGGTATGGAGAGATGAGGGAGGAGCGCCGTTGAAGATGGTGTGCGAGTCAAAGACACTGATTGAACCGTCTGTGAACGCGACGAGTAGCCTAGAATCGTCTTGTGTGAATACGACTATGTGGGGAACACCAGAGAGGGGGGTAGAGAGGCGGGGTTTGAAAGCATTGGGTGGTTCGGTAGACGAGCTTGAAACGAGGGCAGCGCGGAGCTCGGGAAGGGTGGAAAAGACAAGGGCTGAGAGAAACGTCAGTGGAGAGAAGATGGGGTAAGAAGACGGAGACGCAACCGGAAGAGCCATCAGCATTTGAGACTGCAGCAGCAAACCAACCCTGAGAGTTGGCAATAGCGAAGAGGCGGCCCTTGGACGGCAGGGGGTCGAGCTGGATGGGTTGTGGAGAGAGACGGAGGCGAGAACGCTTGTTCAAGAGCCTGAGGGCGAGAAACTGTGGGGCGAAGAGGGTGAATGGGAGGTGAGGTGAGAGGGGGAGAGCGGACGAACATCTGCATCCTTCTCTGTGGCGTCAGTAGACACCCTCTGGAGGCCCGGCTGTGGTGGAGGGGCGAGCTGGGCGACGTTCATGTTTTAGAGGGAAACGCGCATGGAATGGCACGGCGGCGAGGGCACAGACAGAGACGAGGGCGGAGCGGAGGAGTGGGGCGGCAGTGGAAGGGGAGGAGGGGTCGGAGAGGGCGCGCACGGGGACGCGTCGAGGATGGATGGACGCGTGGGCGGACGCGCGCGGCCGCGAAAGCCGGGAGGCGCGGTCACCGGAGAGTCTGCAGCACTGCTCAGCCACTGCTCAGCCTGGGACTCTGCTCGCCCTCGGGATCCTCGCCTGCGCTCTTGGGGCCGCCGCTCTTGGGACCACTCTTGTCCGCCTCTCCCCCCGCTGCGCCCTGCGCGGCCGCGGTTTCTTGTCCGTCGCCGTCGTCTGTCTCTACTCGCATTCATGTTTACGCCCGAGCCCCGACATGGCCTCCTCGTCCTCCCACCCCGTCCTTCCGCCCATTAACTCTCCTCCCCCCATAGACATTTCTGCCCTCTCTCCCCCCGCCGTCTCCCCCGACTCTACTAAAGACACTCCTCGGCCCCGTCTAGGTCCGTCCGCTGCTCCGAGTGCTAACGCGTCCGAGTGCTGAACGCCCTTCCAGCGCACACTAATGTCCTTGCTCGTCTCCAAGCCCTCTTCCCTTCTTCCCCCCACACACACCCCAACCCCTCCCCACTATCCTCGGATTCTGCACAGATCCCTCCGCCCCTCCCCCCAAGACCTCCCCCCAAGTTCATCAAGATCCGCATCCTCACATGGAATATGCACGACTCTATCCCCAAGGCTCGTTCTCCAGCCGTCCCACTCCTCTTCCTCTCTGACCCTCTTCTAGGGCGACATGGAGGAGCTCTTGGGCCACGTTCCTTCTCCCACCCCGCCTGCACCACCTCAAAGTGGTCCTCCCGTTCTACCTACCTTTCCTGCTTCTCCAGAGCATCCGGCCCATCTCGTAATCGTGTCAGTTCCAGACAGTCTCCCCCGTCTCCGCGTTCACTCACTCCTTTGCTGTCTCCAGCGCGGGACAGGAGTGTCCTTCTGCATCTGGCAAGTTTCTCATCCAGTTTGTTCTTGCGGCCCCCGCTCATTTTGGGCACGTAGGTATACCCATGGCTTTTGGTGCGGGCTTCAAGCTTAACAACAAGGATAATTCCCGTTCCCGTCATTCCCTCCTTCCTCAAGATAACGACGAGACGCGTAAGAGTGCAGAGGCAGAGATCCTTTCGCCGACCATGGATAAGTCGCATGATCATCACCATCCACCTACGAGCTGGTCTTCGATACTAGAGAAGTGGTACTGCCATCTCGAATCATCGCTGCCTCTGTCTTCCGACAGTAGCGCCAAGAACCAGAATGATCTACAGCACGCCCCGCCGTACGAGTTACTTGTCAAGGAACGTATGATGGGGCTCTACTTGGCCGTCTTCATCCATCGAGAAGCCCGTCCGTTCGTCAAAGGTTCGTCACGTGTCTACAATGTGCTTTTGACGAGAGACGGTAACTGGTTCTCAGGCACGTCCAAATCGGCTGTCACCACTGGGCTTATTGGTGGGCGTGTTGGCAACAAGGGTGGTGTCGGCGTCAGCGTGAACTTGGACGGAACTACTCTCCTTTTCGTCAACGCCCATTTGGCCGGTAAGTGGCCGTGTTCACCTCGTTTTTGACTTGGCTCAATATGTTGTAGCGCACGAAGGCAAAGTCCACCATCGTCTAGCAGACTTGGCGAAGATTAAGGTGCAATTTGTTTCGTCTCCACAGTGCATCCGACACTCATTCATTGATCCCAGGCCGAATTGTCTGTCAACGATTTTCTATCCCCCTCAGACCCTCGTTTCATGGCCGAAGGTGTGTCAAGTCATCTCCGCACGATGTCTCAACGCTTATATCGTTTATAGACATCACGGACCGTTTCGACACAACATTCATTTTTGGGGATCTGAACTTCAGATTAGATATCACTCGTCTGCATGCGGATTGGCTTATTTCTCGCAAAGGTGCGCTTTGTGCAGCCAAATGTAATCGCTTGCGCTAATGACTCTCCAGAGTACGAGCAAGCACTCGAATTTGACCAGTTACGCAAGATTATGGACACAGGCGAAGCGTTTGATGGCTTCAACGAGGCTCCCATTCATTTTCCTCCCACCTTCAAGTACGACGTCCTTCGTACCATCAAGCGCTCTCGGCATAAGTCCTTCAAACGCACACCGCCCACGCCTACCATTTTAACGCCGTCGCACGACAAGATGCTTTCCGAAGTTCAGGAACTCGAACCACCGGCTACGTCCACGTTTGCAGAACAACAAGACAACATTTCTCAACACGAACAGAACGGCGTCGATGATGTCGAGCCGGACGCTGCATCTGTAGTCTCGTCAGCATGGATGTCCGTGCGGTCCCGCCGCACGGTCGATCCAGATCCGGACGAAGAGCCGTATGAGGGCGAGCCCATTTCCCCCAAGTACAGCGGCCAGTCCCCGCCTGCAAGCGCTAGCACTTCTAATCTGGTTCAGAAGGTATGGACTGCGACGGC
This sequence comes from Porogramme epimiltina, assembly GCA_900155495.1. Taxonomy (NCBI): domain Eukaryota; kingdom Fungi; phylum Basidiomycota; class Agaricomycetes; order Polyporales; family Polyporaceae; genus Porogramme; species Porogramme epimiltina. The sequence goes on from FTLJ01000793.1 coordinate 40,687, forward strand.
TGCGCACAAGGCCAAGGACAAATGGATGGGGATCTTCAAACCCGACAGTCCCAGAACGCCCCAGCGATCCAGCCCTAGTAAGAGGTCGAAGTGGCGTCAGAGTTGGTCTTCAAAGCATTCGTCTACTCCTACTCGGCGTGCCAGTCAGCCCTCTGTAGAAGAGTTCCCCTCGCATACGCCTATGGACCCAGCCGATCCTCGACAACCTAAAGCTGGGAGAAGGAAGGAGCTCCAAGCGGCGTTACTTGACGCTGTCCACTCTCGCTCGCATCAACACCTTGCTTTGAGCGAAAATAACGTAGACCTCGAGGAAGAGGATAAGGGTGTCTACGACTCGTCCCATAAGCAGCGGGTGCCTAGCTGGTCAGTCCCATCCACGATTATAGCTGTGGGTTATACTAACTAACGCGTTGTAGGTGTGATCGGATACTCTGGAAGTCCACAGTTGTCCCAGAGCCCGATGGGGACACCCAACGACCAATGCCTCTTCGTACCAAGATGGGCCAAATCTTTCATGCTCTTCGTCCCTCTTCTCTTCGCTCTCGTCGAGACTCGACATGGTCTGTGAATGCACCCGACCTTTCCCACTCTGCTGCCGAGCATACACAACATCCCCTCTCCCTCTCAACTCCCATTCCTGGGCAGCGTCTACCGTTGACAGGTGTTCCTCGCGTTTCGCATCCCAAGGGTCATGGAAAGCGTTTGTCACAGACCCGGTCGGCGGACTCATTGCGGAAGTCGTCGTCTTCGGACGATCGCTCGCTCGCTCGCGTTCAGTCCCATGACCCCGCATCTCCTCTTCCCCTCCCCAACGGCCGTGTCCCTATGCGCCATGCCAACACTATATCCCCCGTCATGCCCACCGGTGAATCGTCTACCCCCGTGCTGTTGTCTCCCATCTCCCCGGCCGACGCTATGGAAGTTTCGATACCCTCCCATCCGTCTGCGTCACCTTCGGCCCCTGTCTTTCGCTGGCTCCTCCCGTTCCTTTATCGCGATGGTGCTCACCCTGCAGGTGTGCAGTCGTCAGAACAACTGCCGACGCCCTCAACTGTTCCACCGCCACCACCTCCCCGTCGGGGCGACGTTGTGTGTCTGAAGTACGACACCCTGGACGACAAGGGAATGCGTAGGCTAGAAGGACGGAGTGATCATAGACCGGTCATTGGGGCGTACGCCGTGTACATTTAGATTATATTAGAGCTCATAGTTAATAGTGGTTTGCGGCCGCAGATACCTGACTCGTCATTGCCATTGCTGGCATGGACTCGCCTGTACTAACATTATACCGTGTTGCCACACTAGCCTATGCCTAGTGGACCAGAGGGCGTAGCTGGACGTTACCTGCTATATCGTCTTTCTCGTAGACACACACACACATTTTGGACTGTCGCAATATAGCGTATGCCGTTGGATCATGCCATTACAGGATTTGACTGAATAATACGTCTACGTCTGGTGCTCAAGGCTCCAGGGAAGCGGGGAAGGTGCCGTTCTCGCGCTGCTCGTCCCACTTGCCGATCTAAGAGGAGCTAGGTAAGTAATGCGGGGGCACAACGAAGACGGTTGAACGCACCCATTCGTCTGAAGAACATGGTAGGACAGGTGGAGGACAGGAGTTGCATCAGGGGAGCTGTCAGAATGACGACGTTCGGAGAGGAAAACGAAGGACGAGACTGACTGGGGCAAAGGGAGTTGTACGCCCGCTTGAACTGCTTGCAGGGGGCGTAGTCCTCGCCCTTGGCGGCGATGCACTTGAAGTAGTCCGTGTAGTTCTGGAAGCTGTACGTGGGGTTGACGGCGGGAGGGAATGAGGATGAGACGGAGCGAACGCCGAGGGAGAGGGGAGACGCACCAGTGCCTCGTCTGGTTTTGGTTCGGGAAGCGGGCTGCGAGGAGGGGCAGGTGAGCAGAAATTGGAGGGTCGGGGGACGGGGCTTCGCTGACCGTCAAAGCCAGCAGTCTGGAGGATGTACTTGCTGCAATAGAGAGGGGAGGGTCAGAGTTAGCAAGGAAGAGCTGGGGCAGAGGCGCACACACCTGGAGAGGTCCGACATGGCGAGAGGAGGGGTCGGGGTGGAGAGCAAGGTGGGAGGAAGGAGGGAGGAAGGAGAGAGCCGGAACACGCTCGCCTTCGTTGGCCCTTAGCCGAGAGACGCCGGCGAGCCCGACCCAGTCCTGGCCCGCCCTTTGCGCGCGCGCTCCCCGCCCCGAGCCACTCTCCCGTTCCGCCACCAGCCCGACCCCGCCGTCTCTCCGCCACAGCCCCTCGTATACCACTCCCTCGACCGCTTGTGTCCTGTTTCTCCGTCATGGACGCTCTCAAAGCAGAAATCGCCCTCAAACGCAAGACGCTCGACGTGGCTGCTCCAGATGGCCCCAGGCCCAATAAGTATATGCGCAGAGGCGACTTGGAGCGCCTCAAAGAGGAGCAGGACAGGAAGGAGAAGCTGGAGAAAGAAGAGCAACGGAGGCGGGAGCAAGAGCGCGAAGACCGCGAGCGCGAGGAGCGCAGACGACAGAAGGCTAAGGCGAGTCTCTCCTAGTTGTCGCTCGCTACACGGTGGTCTGAATGTTCGTCGCATGTCCTCAGGCTTCTACGTCTCGTCTGTCTACCTCCTCTCCGCACCCGGAAGGGAGCGCTTCGCCGGCTCCCGACTCCACGCAGTCGTTCAACATCTCGAACGAGGAGACCGTCCGCCGTCTTCGTGCCAAGGGTCAGCCCATCAGACTTTTCGGCGAGTCAGACAAGGATCGCCGGCTTCGTCTCAGGGCTCTTGAGCTCATCGAGGAGAAGGACCATGAGCGGCAAGGCGGCCAGAATGACTTCAAGAAGGCCCTTGAGGACGTGGAGAACGTCGAGCGGCAGATGAAGGACCGGCAGGTGCAGGAAGAGGCTGGGAAAGACAGGGGGAAGAAAAAGGAGGGGGAAGCATCGCTAAGCAGCGACATCCTTGACCTCAACCTCGTGAAATCCGACCCGGACAAGCTATACCCTATCATCTACTACGCGCTCAAGAGAGCGTTGAAGGAGTGGGAGCAGTGGATGGACGACCGGCCGGGTGAGTGGTGGAGCTCCTGTTTCACTGTTTTCCGTGTTTGATCCAACGCTACTTGAAGAGCACGTGAAGCGTACGACTCAGGGAAAACTGGCAGCGGCGACGCAACGGCAGTCTGCCGAGTATTTGAAGCCCCTGTTCAAACTCCTTCGCGCACGGGTGTGTCTTGCTCAAGCGTATCATTTTAAGAAGCTAATCGTGGTAGACAGAATCTCCCAGATGACATGCTTGCTCGAACGGCTGAGATCGTTCATTACATGCAAAAACGCCAATATCAAAAGGCAAATGACTCGTACCTTCGGCTCTCTATTGGGAATGCTCCTTGGCCCATTGGCGTGACTATGGTTGGGTATGTGGAGGGCAATTTTCTAAGGCTACTGCAGATATCTAACTGCTTGCAGAATTCATGAACGTTCTGCTCGTGAAAAGATTTCTGCAGATCAGGTTGCTCATGTGCTCAATGATGAAGTGAGCAGGAAGTACATTCAGAGTTTAAAGAGGTATGCAACATTTAAAATTTATGTAGGTGATGAGTGCTTTAGGTGACCCTTAATCACAGAATTCTCACCTTTGCTCAAACCAAGTATCCACCTGAGGATGTGACACAGTTGATGGGTTAATATGATAATAATATATGAACTGTATAATAAGGTTTTCAGGATGTATGACTATTTGCTCACACTTCTACACACTATGACTGAAATCCACCTGGCAAGGCTGCTGCTGCTGGTAAGTTGTTATAAACATGCAAGGGGTTACAAGGGGGCACCTCATTTATTTTTGATTCCTTTGCCATCTCCCTTTATTTTACATTTATTCAGAAAGAAACACTCAAATCTAGCCTAGTTAGGCTTCTCAAACCTTCTCAAGAATGCACAGTCAGATACACAATTCATGCACAGCCTTGCTTAGCTAGAATACCTTCCTAATGCACAGTTGCACAGTTAATGCATGGTTTTCCATTCAGTTTATGCTTGGTATTCAGAGCAGACATGTAGAGCTCTTACACCTCATTCTCATGCATGTCTCTAAGGAGTGACTTAGGAGTACTATCACTCCCCCAGTGTTCGTCTGCTAGGCACTGACAAAATGATGTTAGTCCACCCTACCTCACACACCTCACCAATAATGAAAAACTTGGGCTAAGTGGGCCATGTCTGGCAGGAATGATTAATGAGGAAACCTGCTTTGAATAATTATAGAAGTGTTGTTATATGAGAATATTTTGGTATAAAGTGTACACACTCATCATCACATCAGCCTATTGAACCATACTGTGCATCAGATGAGTATTACAAATTTATATTATATAAAATCTCACTAAAGTGGGCAGAAAGTGACGTGCAGCACTTCATTGACAGAGTGAGGCTGCATATGATAAAAAGCATATAGTAGAGCTTACAATGTACTCTGGAATGCAAAAACAACCAAGTGATTTTGTCAGGAATTGATAGAGATATGGTTGAAACACTGCTTTGTAAAGCACCATACAATACTAAGAAAAATTCATGTTTGTGCAACTGTTACAACTATTAACATGAAACAGAGTGCAAAAGGGGAGGACTAGTAGTAGGCAATATTATAAATACCGAGATCATGGGGCTACACTGCTCACTTTCTTTAAAAACACTAAAAATGTACATTTGAAGGCCTATTTTGTATTGCTAATAACTCAATAAGTAAGCAAGCTATTAGAGTATAACAAGTAATCCTAGGGTCCCATTGATTGCATCTACAACTTTGATTTTGAAAAGGCCAGGTTATAGGCACTTATCCCTTTTATAAGTACCCAGACTCATTAGAACTTTGTTACAACACTGTTGTAGTCTCCTTAACAGCTCTCTAATGCTATATAACAAGCCCTGCTAACAGGGGAGATCCACTTCCAGGGAGGGAATGACATAGTCAGATTAAAGTATGTATATTGGGCTTTCAGCAAGTGTTTTTGCCCCTATAAGTCCAGAGCTTGCTATATTGACATCATTGGGTGCACAATCAAAGGTAGTTTGGTGTAGTGGTATATGTCGAGGTCATCAATTGCATTAACATTGGTTTGAGTTAGAATTATGTGATTTTTTTCTTTCCACAAATCCCATTCATAATGTGTAATCAGGACATTATGTATCCACACTCCCATATGACTTTCCTTTCTAGTTTGAGTTCAATCACAAGAGCCTCTACCACTCGTGGCTCCCTCATTGTCAAATATTGGGTCTCAGTCACAAGGAGTTCAGTAAGATGCCTTGTGATCTGAGGGTCTGCAAGATGAACTTGGCACTTGAGTTACAGCTGTTATCAGAGCGATAGGCCCCTATGAAATAAATTACACATGGCAGACTCCAGTCGGACTCAACACGAATCACGTATTTTCATAGCGCGAAGGCTCGAGAGTGCGAGCCGCGGTGTCAATCGCTTCTTCCTCCCCTGCACGACGTGAATTTCCGCGGCCCGCTAGAGCTCCGTCCAGACCGTTATGTGAAGATTATTTTGTGAAGGGCCTATCAATTTGATACATCAGGAAAAACCCATCTGAGTTTGGGCGGCTTTGCACAGCTTTTGCCGGGTTATAAGCGCTTTGAAGATCCAAAACCGTCAAATTGCGCAAAGTTCCCAAACCTGCCCAACAAGTTGTCGAACTAAGGTCGGGTATCTAGCCCTAGCTTCAAAGCTCTCTAAAGCTCTTTGGGATCGGGTTTGGGCACACTTTCACAAGCCTTATACTTCTCAAAGCCAGCAAAATGAATCAAACTGGGCTCCAATTGTACACCAAATGTAGCTCTTGACACCGGCGACGAAAAGCATCCAAATACGGAAGTCAAATCGGTAATCATTGTCATCTAACTACTACATTGCAAACAATAATACTACACATTCTAACGCCGCCGAGAGCTGAGGCTGTTGACGCAAAGTCACTAACGGGGAATGGCAACGCACACACGACAACGTACCCCCACAGGGCGCCCAAATGGCATGCCAGCACACCGTTGTCCTCGATGATACACACCGTAGCGAGCACGGATGGCAAAGGAGCAGGGATGGAGTGGTTCTTCGTAGACGGAAGGTCCAGGCGCCCATGGCGACACCTGTCTTCCGATGGCGCGAGCGCCGTGTCGATGCGGAGGGGGGCCTTGTCGGAGACCTGGTCCCTCGCCTCCTCCTTGGCGACCTCGTCGGCGTTGGTTGTCTGACCAGGTTGCTCGACCTCGCCCTCCTCCGGTTCGGTCTTGACAGAGGCGGCACCAGTGGTGGCAGCAGCGGCAGCAGCGGCGTCCTTCCGTAGTCACAACTCTTCCTTACACTTGCGCTCGGCCGTATCTTCCTCCCTATGCTTACGCTCCTCTTCTGTCCGCCACTTCTCCACCTCGCACCTGACCTTCTCCTCAGCCTCCTTCCTCCCCTTCTCCGCCTCATGCAGCTTCACCACGTCCCCTGCTATCCATTCCGTATTCGTCTCCTCGGTCTCCAACCGTCCATCGCACAGGTGAGCTTAGAGCCTGATGGTAGACGTGAGACTCACGTAGTAACCTCACGGCTGCGGCACGGGTGCCCAGGGACCCGGTGCGCCGTGAGCGAGTGCTGGGGTTGTTTACTGCGACGCGGTTGGCCCTAACCGTGGATTCGACACGGCGGGGAGCAGGCCGGCTGAGGGTGGACTGCTGGAGGGCAGGAGGCCGCCCCCATTCACGCGGCTGTGGGCCATTTGACGCGGGAGACTGGGCGATGGGGCACCCATGGACCTGGCCCCCGTATGCTGACTGGGCGGGCCAGTCGGAAGAGGGGTAGGACGATTGGGGGGCGAGGTGGGTGTCGTGGTGGAGGAGGACGGGGCATTGGTGCTCTTGCTTCGAAAGAGACTTTTGACGTCGAACTCGGCGGGGGCTTGATGGTAGAAGGAGCCGAGGACGTCGAGGCCGTGGAGGAAGAGGGTGCGGCCGAAGACGAGCCAGAAACGGAGGAGGTCGCTGCGGCAGACGGCGATGTCCCTATCGAAAAGGGGGTCGTCTGTGAATGGACCTCGCCGTTTGTATTCGCAGGTACGGAGCCGAAGGTCTTGGTCCTGTCGGGCTTGATCGTTGGAAAGGCCGCGGGGGAGGACGATATGGGTGCGGCGACACCGTCGATGGACCCGAACGTCACCGATGAGCCTGGGGGCGTGTGAGGTCGTTCGAGGCGGTGCACGAGGAAGGGGCGACGCACCAGTTTTAATGAACTCATTGGAGTCCGTGCCCCTACGCCATCCTAGAACTACGCGCGTCATCCCAAAGTATTCCATAGCCTTGAGCGGGTTGTCGGTGACGGAGGAGTGGAAGGGGAAGGAGCGGGGGGTTGAGATCGGGTCGAAGTCTTCACTGGCCGGTCCTTTGCCTAAGCCGACTTTGACGAAAGCCGGGACGACGTCTTTGGTGTAGATGCCGTGGACGATTTGCTCATTCTGGGGGCCAAGGGTGAGGAGCTATGGGACCGGTTGCGAAAGGAGTGCGCACGAAATGCATCGATGGGTGTGATTGATAATTGTATGGGCGGCGCCGCGTGAAGGCGCGTCGTGAATGCGGACTTGCCTGCGAGGTCGAGATCGGGGACAAGCCTGGGTACTGAATGGCCGACGAACTAGATGTTGCCCGGGTAGAGGATAGATACGAGCAACGATATGAGGCCATTAGAGAGGAGAGCAAGGACGGCGCGGGGAGATGGTGGAGGCGGCGGGGACGAAGAGGGACGAAGACGGGAGCAGGGCTAGCGCTGCAAGCGCCCGGGCGAGTTCCGGCGTCTACTGACTTGCGCTTGTCGTCTTCTTCCTTCCCTTGTTGCCCTCCCCTCTTCGTTCTCTTCGCCTCCTTGCCAACCTCCTCCTCCTCTCCACGAAAGTCAAAACGGCCCACGCCCAAGCCTGCTGCAAAGCCCCCCTCCTAGCTCCAGTGAGGAGCCCTCAGACCCGGACTCGGAGTCCGAGTCTGACGAGAAGCCTGCAGCGAAGGCTGCCAATGGCAAGGTATGTAGTGTGTCGTTGCGCAGAGATGTGGAAAATGATGGCAAGTACGTAGGTGACCGCTGCGAGCGGAGCTCTTCGTTGGAAGAGAGTAGGGACTCTGAGTCTGCAAGAAGACACCTCGTCCTCGCTGCCCCACCCCGTCCTGCCCCGGTCTTGCGTCGGGCTCAAGACGGCCCCGCTGCGGGCGCCATGACTCCCAACACACGCACGACGGTCGTCGTCTGTCTTGCGGCCGCCCGCGCTCAGTGATCACGTCGTCGCTGCCTCCACCTGCAGCTGGTGCAACTCGGTGCGCGTGCGGGGCGACGGTGATTTCTCTGCGATTCCCTCATCCACGACATATCGCCTCGCCCCGTTGAATACGTCAAGCTTGGGAACGGCCAGGCCCCCGTTCCCGGCATTTCTCCGTCGCAGGCCTGCACGCAACGCCTTCCGTC
>FTLJ01000794.1:0-119714 GCA_900155495.1 Porogramme epimiltina
CGTCTACCTACAGGTATTCCGACTCTCCGCTGCCGCTTCTATACCTCCCGCGTGAGATAATGGCGGTACATGACGCACCAGGATATCTATGGGGTATTCTGCGCTCATGTACGTCAATGGATGCTCAATATAACTGACAGTTGCGATGAGAGGAGACGTGCCGTCCGCGCTTATTCAACTCCCAAAGGCGCTTAACGGCAATCCCAAAATGGAAAGATGAGACGCGGCGTGTCCTGTCTCTTCGGGAACTCATGTTTCCTCATCACAGCCCAACGACCGGACTCCAAAGACACCTCCCCCTTCTGAGGTCTCCCTCCTCGCTGGAGACTCTTCTAACACACCTACAAGATCGAATCCAGGGTCTACCACTGTAGCCCCTCGTGCGCCCCAAGGCAAAGATCTCCGTCCAGTGTTTGCGGGTATTGGTGCCATGCATAGGTACTGCGTCGAAGAGCCCGACACTCAACGCTTCCTGGACTCTTTTCTCCCTGGCCCCGATCCTACGGAAGCCGACTACGAGAAGTTTCACTACCCTGGCAAGTGGGAGAAGGGTACACGTGAAGTGGACGTAAACACAACTATCGTACGTTTCTTACACATCTTATGCTCAAACCTATGGTTGCTCATGCGGGATCTAGTGTAAGCTTGCGGATAGCGTTTTCCAGCGCGCGGGCCAGGGGGAGAAGGCCGAAGGAGTCGTCATTCGGGATACGGCAAACTGGAAAGTCAAAAAGGCTCTCCAAGGCGGCTCCTCGACAAGAAAGGGAACAGCATGCGACTCTGCAGTCTTCTTTTCCGACGACAGATACAAGGATCATGTCTATATTTCCCCGGAGGATTTCCTGTCTCGGAGCAAGGCTGCATCTAAAGAAACTCGTGCCCCCTTCGTCGGACGATGCTCGTATGCGGACATCGTCGTCCCCGTCGAGGCCAAAGTTGACCACAATCACTGCGCGTTCGAATTCGACAACCCCAAGGAACGTACCACTCGTCATCACGCAGACGGTGGTCGCGACGCTCTGGGCCAGCTGGGCCAGTACCTCGCTGAAATCTTTGGACATCAACACCGGACTCATGTCATCTCTCTCTACGTACATCGTCACAAGGCTCGCATGGTGTTCGTCGATCGCGATATCTGTGTGGTGTCGAAACCTTTCTGTTACGCAAACACGCGCAAGAACACTATCCTCCACCGGTTTTTCTGGCGTCTCGCGCATATGAGCCGTAAGGACCTCGGCTTCGATGACACCGTTTCCGCTGCGACGCCAGAAGACTTCACGAACATGCTGCAGTTTGCCATCGACTCTCCAGGCCTCACACCCTATGTCCGTCAACAACTCTGTTACGCCCTTTGCGTAGACTACCCTTCCGCGCGGAAGCTTGAGCCTGGAACGCCTCCCGATCTGACGAGTAGTCAGTGGCCACTCAAACGGGTTACTCGGTCTAACAACACATACGTTCTTGTCGGGCGACCCAAATGGGCGAATCCATCGCTGTTTGGTCGCTGTACACGAGGCTACGTCGTGTATTACCACGTCAAGCAAGAAGCGACCTTCATGAAAGACTCCTGGCGCGTCGATCACCCTGAGGTTAAACGAGAACACGAAGTTTACGAACGATTAAGAAGTTCAGGAGTCTCCAATGTCATGACTTGTGACGGAGGAGAAGACGTCGGAAAGAGCACTCGATACGGATGGCAGCGCACTCGCACCGCTGACTACTAGTCAGGAATGTGTCACCCGTCTTGGGGGCGGCTTGAGCAAGCCCATAAGCACTATAAGCCTATGTAAGTCCGTAAGCCGGGGGCTTATGGAATAAGCCCTGGGCTTGGCCAAGCTAGGTGGGGGGGTACTGCCAAGCCCGGCTTGGCTGAGAACGGGCTTGGTCAAGCCCACCCAAGCCCACTGCAGCCTTGTTCAAGCACACTTGTATGTCCAGGGTTTAAACCGTATGATATTGTCGAGTATACATACATACATGACGTCATAACACAAAATACGAGTACTACACGATCTGCTACACGAGGAGATCCTCTGACCTCATATAGGCGTTCCAAGGGTGAAGAGACGGGCGGACGGTGTTGTGCTGCACGCAGGGGGGTATGTGGGGGGTCAGCTCCTCGAGTTCCCTTCATGCACGTTTTAAAGGGGACTCACATATCGGGAGGTGCGGCGGGGGCTGCACGCCCATCGAGGGCGGGAGGAATCTTGGCTGGGGCGGGCGGCGCACAGGTCGGGTTGGAGTTGGGTTGCGGGCGCGGGCGCGGGCGTGTGATTAGGGGAGCAATGAGTGTTGAGGGGGAGGGGGAGGGGAAGAGCGGGCGTTGAGAATGAGCAAATGTGATGGAGCGGGGGAAGACGACATACCGTCGAGGTCACGGACGACATGGACGTCTTCTTCGCACGGCTGGCGGATTTTGCCGTGCTTGGTCTCGAGGTCGCAGAGGTACTGGCAAATGCGTGTACCTAGCCAGTGACTGCGTGTTGGGTGGACGAAGGGGGGCCGCTGGGTGAGCGAAAACGTAGGGAGAAAATAGGTGGGGGCGTACTTCTGCCTTCGCACAGGGTACCCGCTGTCCGCCGAGAACCAGACATAACGACAAGACGGACGAAGACATGTTCCGCACGCTCCTCCTCTCTCCGCAGGACCGCACACCCTCGCTCACCGACGCACACGTCACGTTCGACCCGCCCCTCTCCATCACGCTCCTCGCGCGCGGCAAGGAGTATGAGCCCGAGCCGACACCGACAATATCTTGACGGAGGCTGAAGAAGACGTGCGCATCAGCGCACACCACCCTTGTCGCACTCGCATGCTCGTTACCACGGCACGCGCACGTACCTCCTCCACGGCGCGGACCCATACGCGCCCAAGACCCCCGCTGACGGCGCGCCCTCCCCGTCCGCGATCCAACTCTTCGTCCCGCTCCCAACACGCCCGGACCCCCACCGCGCAGAGACCGTCGAGGCGCTCGACCACATCCTCACGCGGTACACCGAGTTCGAATGGCAGGTCGAGGGCGGCGCCGCGCACCACGAGGAGCCCGAAGCTGCTCCAACTGCTACTGAGGCTCAGCCGCACGGGCCGTCGTTGGGGACAGGCGAACGCGCCCCGCAAGGGCTGCGCGGGAGGCTTGTCCTCATGGACGAGGTGAGCGGGGAAGTTGTCGGGGAGCTACCGAATCCGATGCGCATCCAGAAAGACCCCGCACTCGCGGCACAGGCCAAGGGCGCGGGCGGTAAGCCTGCACCTGTGATGCTCAAGCTACCGGAGAATGTGTACGACGCGTACACGGGTGCTGGCACGAGTGTCGCCGTAAGGTGCCAGAATGCTCGAGACCGTGTGAGGTACGTACCATGTCCGATTTTCTCCTTTCCCTTCTCCCGGCACTCCAGAATGGCGTGTTGAAGCGTTGTAGCGGCGGTGGCGGTCGGCGAGTAGGGCGGGAGCTGCGGCGAGCTTGGAGATAAAGGGATTGTTAGAGAGCTTACCGGGGCTGAGATCGGAAGGGGGAAGGGAAGGTTGGGGACGGCGGCAGAGCAGGCGGCGTAGCAAGCAGCAGAGAGGGGTAGACGGACGACAGCAGCCAGATAGTGAGAGGGGAAAGAGCGAACGGGGATAAGAGGAACAAGTCGGAAGCGCCCAAACCTCGATGCCAGCTGGCATCGAGGTTTGGGCGCTTCCGACTTGTCTCTCAGACGTCGGACGACGCGCCACCATCGCTCTCTTCTGTCAAGTCACCGCCCAACAAAACCCAGCTGAGTTGCATATACTCGATAATATTGTGGAAGATATTGACTGAGCCGACACGGACAGCCTATTAGTCTTGCAAAATATTTTTACTCTGTGTGGTGTGTGTGTTGCAGTGTACGCGTTGTGTAGTATGCATAGTATACACAAAAATATATTTGAGTGCTCACACAACTAGTCTCGAGGATGGTAGGGAGTAGTGCACCAAGCCCAGACATATGTCTCCATTCCCGCTCCAAGCCTGCGAGTAAGTCCATAAGTCCACAAGCCCACCAAGCCCGGGGCTTATGCCACAAGCCCGGGGCTTATGTCCAAGCCCTCTCTAAGACAAGTGACACATTCCTGATGTATACGTCGGATAGTCCACTCCCTCATCCTTCGGAGCCGGAGTCTGTCGATCACAACGATTTGAGTGAAGACGTCGGAGAGTACGATGACGGCGACGACGTAGACGAGGACGAGGACGAACAAAGCAGTGCCTTCTCGAACAATTCCGACGTCCCTCGAACTTCTCGGTGTGCGCGGGGACACTATCGCATCTTCATCAAAGAGATCGGCAGGTCTCTCGCCGATTTCGCAAACTGGCAGGAGCTCATAATTCTCTTGATACACGCACTTTGCGGTAAGCCTTGAGGAGTTATCAGTCTTATATGTAATCTAACGTACTTTTGTCCCCAAATAGCTCATCGTGACGCTTGGGAGAAGGCAGGAGTGCTCCATAGGGACATCAGCGTCAACAACATCATGATCATAGAGATACAGTGCGGTGACGATTCCAATCCTACAATACGTCGTCTGGCTGTTCTCTGCGACTGGGACCTCTGTAAGTACAAGGAGCAAATGAACGTTGTTCAGAGGACCCCTGATCGTACTGTGTGTATTTTTTCTCCGCTTTTTAGAGGAAATTGGCTCACTTGTTTTAGGGAACGTGGGCTTTCAGATCGGCATTATCATTGAGCTACCCCTTCAGGCCCTACCAGCTTTCCGACGACGTTGAATCGTTCATTCATGTGCTACATTACCTCGTCTTCCGGTTCATGGAGACTCGACAGACTGTGTTGCTAGGATATCTCCTTCCGGCAACGTACGAAGAAGATCGGATCGTGAAGGACCACCGCCGTGGCGTCTCTGTACATGTAGGTGGAATCATGAAGCTCGATCGCATGAGAGGAGGACAAACGCCTGCAGACCCATCCGACAACGACACATTTTCTGCCCTTCTTCGCGACCTTGCATTGCGCTGCATGGAATACTACTCCTTGTTCGACCACCGTTCCATGCAACGGCGATACGCCCCTCAACGTGCGGGCTATGAAGATCGCGAACGAAACCATGCAGAACCAGAGGACGATGAGAACATTCCTATTCTCTCGCACGAAGATATCATCTCCATCTTGCGCAAGTATGGCGAAAGCGAGGACCACGAGCTAGTTACTTGGGAACGATCCCAGGATTTGGTCAAGGGAACCGATGACTTTTTCCGCGAGGCGAATCTCATCCCCTCCAAGGATAACGCCTTCTCTGGTTCTTTGGGCTCTCACTACACGCAACCGTCGCAAAAGAAGCGCAAGCTCAATGACGGCTCTGTAGGATTGGCGAGTATCCAGGAAGATGCGGCCGAGCCTACGGGCGGGCCTTCATCCACTTCGTGATGTACAATGTACTAGGTTTCTTACTATTAGCTCTTCATATGATTCATATTGTTCGTTCGGTATTTGTATGTGATACTTCGATGAATCGTACGCGATTTCACTTGTGACAAAGGGGGTCCTCTGTTGGGGTGGCATTCAAGTGGCAGGGGGTAAGAGGCGATGCCGCCTGCGTTACCCACAATTGCACCCGTTTCAATCGAATAGTAGCGCCGTACACTCAGCCTGACTCTTGATCCTCAGTTGTCGTTGTGAATACTAGTGAAGATTCGTAAATCTGGATGCTGAAGACTTCCCTCAACATTTCTATTTCGACACATCCCGAGTCACTGACAAGGATACGCCCGTCGCCGACCGAGTACTTGATCATGACTCGCCGGCTACCGTCACCACAAATGGCCCCCGACCACACAGTGACGCTTGCGCAAAGACCATAAGACAGTAAGCGGCCTGATTGTTTTGTAAGCGGATGACGCGAGAATGTTCTTGCACATACAATGGAAGGTTTGTTTCACCATTGTCTTCCGAGACACTTATACGGGGTACGCAACCACAGGAAATTGGCTGGCATGGCAGAACATAGCAGTATCCAACACCGTGACGTCGGGGCCGGGAACATCCTCATCGTAGACAAGAACCGCGACACTACCGAACGTCCCGCCCTCGAGCCCTCTTTGAGCAACTGGGACCTGTGTGAGCGCCAAGACGACGGCAGTGGCAGTGTGAGCGCACCTACCTTGCCTCTTGACCACTCCCAAACCGCACCAACCCACTCGACACCGATAGGCCAGGTATTAATGCTTTCAATTCTCCTTCGCGATATGTTCTGCCTGGACTAATGTCTGCATAGTCCGCTACGAGCTCGTCCACCGATGCCGTCCGACGTGAAGTACCGTCAAGTGAAGGCCGAAGTCTTCCTTCAGGATCTCCTCCCCAATTACAAGACCCAGACAGAACAACAGAATCGACGCTCCGAACGCACAGCGACGACGCAAGAAGAGCGATATGGAGGACATTGTATAGTACGCACCTCAAATAGTTGCTTATTGACCACGTCGTCGCTGACCCTGCTCCGAATAGCTACACTTCATAGACACTCTGCTCCAACGGAACGCTATTGGCGAAGAGGCCTTGCTTAGTGTGCAGCAAGCCAACGAATCATCCACGATGCATACCCTCAAGCTCGACGGAATCGTCTCCGGAAAACCGCGCCAGCTTATCACACCCAGACCACCTATTCGCAAGCGCAAGCGCGACCCCGATCCCCACCCCGAGCTCGAGCTCGAGCACGCTCCCCTCCTCTGCGTCCCCGTCTTCGTATCGCCCACGCCCGCCGCCGCCGCATTCCACTTCGGCACACCCGGCGACCGCCGCGACCACCGCTTGCTCAACCAGTGCCCGCGCGGCACAGGCGCCACCGCGCTCGCGGCGCTCGAAGACACGCTCCGCGACCTCTTCGCGCGGCAGCACCGCGCGCACTTGTACGCCGTATACGTGTGCGCGGACACCGCGCGCCTCGTATACGCGGACCGCGCGGGCATCGTCGTTTCCGACGCGTTCTTCTGGGGCCCGGGAGAGGCACGGTCCGGGGAGGCGCGGGCGCTGGAGCGCTTCGTGGATCGGCTGGCGCACATGAGTGACGCGGAGCGCGGGTTCGACCCCGGCGCGCGGCTGGCGACGCGCGAGGAGGTGGAGAGGATTCAGAGGTGGAGCGCGCCGACAGCGTTTGTGCGCGCGCGGCGCGACGAGGTGCTTGAGGGCCAGAGCGAGGGGTGGCCGATGTATAGGCTCGAGGTGGGCCCGCGCGCGGTGCTGGTGGGGCGGCCGATGCATATAGGGAACGCTCTAACTGGGAGGTGTACGCGCGGGTATGCGGCGTTCGACCTGGAGGAGGGGTGTGTTGTGTTCTTGAAGGACTGCTGGCGCGTTGGTGGGGAGGACCGTCAGGAGCACCTGGTGTACGAGCGGATCGGGGCGTGCGGGGGACAGGACTACATCGCAACGTGCGTGGCTGCGGGAGACGTGGGCGGCGGCCAGGAGACGAGGTCGCATGGTACGACCACTGGCGGGGGGCTGAAGCATTACCGGATGCTGGTGCGCGAGTTGTGTCGCCCGCTGACGGACTTTGCGGATTTCTGCGAGTTGGCCGGGATGTTCTTGAGCGTACTGCGAGGTGCGTATCCCTTCTTGTCGCCCTAGACCCTCCGTTGATGCGCGCAAATGCAGGGCACCAGCTAGCATGGGAGAAGGCTGGGATTCTGCACGGCGACATCAGCGTCGGGAACATTCTCATCCACGAGTACCGCGACGCCGTCGGAAAACTGGTCCGCAAGGCCCTCTTGAACGACTGGGACCTGTGCGAGCACAAAGCGCACATGCCCCCACCGCACGTTCCCATGGAGCCCCAGAGTAAGGTACGCCGCCCCCCCATCCACCTCCACCCCTGTGCGCGCGCTCACCGTGCCTCTACGTATGCACAGGGAACGTGGTCCTTCCGCTCCGCACTCTCGCTCCAGTACCCGCGCCGCCCGCGTGCGCTCGCAGACGACCTCGAGAGCGCGCTGCACGTCCTGCACGTCCTCGTGCTTTCCTTCCGGCGCACGGGCCGCACGCGCGCCCTCGCGCGCTTCGTCGAGAGCGCGTACGCGGCGCGGTACATGCGCGCGGACGGCGCGTGGGGCGGGGGCGACACGAAGCGAGCCGCGCTCGAGGGCGGGAGCGGGAGCGGGAGCCGCAAGGGGCGGAAGAAAAGGGGGCTCGAGGTGAGGGTGAGGGGAAAGGAGGGGCGCAGGATAAATGGGCTCCTGGGGGAGGTGGAGGGTGTCGTGCGGCGGTTTTACGCAGGAGTGGATTGGGAGGAAATGGATCGGGTGTACGGGGCACCGCATCCTGGGTTTGCGCCTGCGCCGGTATCGGGAGGCGCGGAGGTGGTGAAGCTATTAGGTGAGGGGGTGGGGGAGCTGGAGAGCCACGACGCTCTAATCAAGATCTTCGCGCGCTACGCCGGGGAGCCCGATGAAGGCGGGAACGCGATGAGGTGGACGGAGGACGAGGCGTGCAAGACGGAGCGCAACTTGCTCGAAGCCGCAGAGGCGGAGCGCCGGAGGAAGAGGGAGGACCCGATGTGGTTCGGGTCGTCGGAGTCGACGAACTGGTGGGGGATCAAGGAGGAATCCGACGCTGAAGAGGACGAGGATGGGGACGCGGAGGACACTGAACCGCTGCAGAAGAGACGCAAGCTTGACAATGATGAGAATGCTGCTCTTGACGCACAGTAACGTACTGTTCTTCCTAATTTACCCAGAACATGTAAATGGGCTTCACAAGATACCAAACGGATTGCATACACGTACATTTCGTACATTTCAGCATGACGCATCGCCCTCCGTTCCGCGCGCCGCCTCTCCTTCTGTATTCGGCTTCCCGCTATTAGCTTCTCCGATTCCGATGATGTTCCCCAAATTTCCGTCATTATCCCCGGTTCCATGGGAGCTTGCTTCAGGATGGGGTGGGAGCCCCGACGACGTGAGGGAGGAGCCTAGGGACCCTAGTACACGTTCGAAGCGGACCGTACTACTCGTGCCACCCCAAGCTGTGTGGACGTGGATGGTACGAACATTCGCCTCTTGGAGGTTTAGGAGGAAGCGACCGACGAGAACCGCGTTCAACCTGATGAGTAAGTGGTCATTAACCTCGAGTAGCGGGGTTGTGAAGAAGAGAATATGAAAGTTAGGAACGTACGGCTCCACAAGGGCGATGATGTCGCTGGTTTGCTCTGATACTCCGATTGCGATGATCAACTGTGTCGCAGGTTAGTAAGACATTGAGAGAGAGGATGCGGATGCGCTTGCCGAACTCGTGGACAAGGCGAGGTGAATTGCGTTCAGGGTCATTAGAACTCTGGGTGGCCAATGTCAACGCTGCGCATCAATCTAAGCCTAGGGGCGTGTTGCAAGAACGACTTACATGAAATATATCATGCCTGTGGAAGATACACGCCTCAGGATGGTGCGACGGGTGACAAGCGGGTGGTGGAACGCACCGTCTCTAAGAAGCAGGACTGAGAATGACTGCACGAAGCTCTGACCAGCTGCGCGAGCCAATTTTGTCGTGGGATACGTAGCGACCCAGGTGACGACGATGACGATCAGGTCTGCAGTGATGAGGCACGAACGAGAGAGAGCAGTGACTGGAAAACTCTCCATCAATTTGAACCACGTCAGCATCGGCAGGGGACGTACATCTGCGCAGATGTGAGCAGACGTAGAGGAAAATGTAGAGGGATCCTTACAGGAGGGAGATAGAGTAAGGTTCCTCAACGCTCTGGCCACAGCCATAGACCGGATCTATAATAACCGTTGACCAACGGAACTCGGCCTGGCATCACGGAGGTGATCAACGACGGTGCGTGAACGGGGTGATCGAAGGGACACACAAAATTGACCGCAATGGGGGCTGAGGAGAGCAGGAAGACCAGGCCTGCGAGCAGCCACGAACGCCCGCTGAGTGCGTACACCCGGAGCATGGAAAAGGCTGAGCGGAGATAGGTTGAGGGCTAGTACAGGCAAGGAAGCGAAAGTGTTTACCTGCCCAAGGGAGATAGCATATGATTTCGGCCGCCCTCATGCCGTTTACATAGTAGTCACAACTACAGTGCGGTGTGCGGTGGGTTAATTAAGCTTTGGAATGGCGCCGTGATGTTCACCGCGTACCTCTATTGCCTACTTGAGCATCTGGTAACTTGCAAAGATAACGGCACTCACCACGAGTGCAAACGGGTAAATACTGCATAGTAGCATTGAGTGGTAGATGAGAACGAGGTATCGATTGATCAGGAAAAGGGTAAACGCCAAGGTGCGCTTTTGCTTCCAGAAGAGCTCAATCTCGTCTCCTACGGTGATTACATATTCATATATTATGAGAGCTGGAGAAAACGCGAGTTAGCACCAAATGGGAGCCAGGATAGCACCCGAACGCACCTATCGAGGCGTAGGTGAAACAATCGCCAACGATACTGCGAATGCGCGTGAATGAGGATGACCCGAACAGATAGGACGTGATCCTACTTACAGGTCATTGTACAGGGCGACGACCTCGACGGGTCCGTAGACACTGAGCGCATCAGACATGTTAGTAACCCCAGAGCCGTAGAGAAAAGGCGGAGATGAGGGATCGGAGGGTCGGTGAGTGTTGAGATGACAGTGTGCGGCCGGGATTTTAAGCATGAGGATCTTCTTGTGCGCCAGTATTGAGTTACAGTTCGCAGTTGACTGACAGATTGCAGTTTGGACCTGGCAACCTAGATACGAGAACTTGCCCCAACCCGGCGTCCGAGGCCCCGTTCCAGGCCGATAGAAACGGATTAAATCACAAACAGATAGATGTGTGGGTTGCTGAGCTTGGCCAGGGTGAAGGAGAGTGTTGTAGCCAAAAATAGTCGCAGAGGTGAGGATGGATGCATCTACATCAGCGTCGAATATCACTCACGAGTGCCGGGATGTTACGTGACAACTTCTTGGGTTTCAGATTGAACAACAAAAATCACCATACGGTGGTCGAAGTTTATAACGCTTGTTTTCATAGAGTGTAAATATAGCCTAAAGTGTGGATGAAATTCGCGGCCGAGGCGGGGGCGGGCATCGGAAGAGGGACGGGTGAGTCGTGAGGAATCGGGGCTGGGCAAAGAGAACTGGTCGTTGCAGGCGACGGCCAGTACCTCTCCCCCATCGTCCATGGCGTCCAGTATTTCCGTCTCGTCCCTCCGGGCCTCTGGTGTGTCGTCTCTCGCCGTGCCGTGGTGGCAGCGGGGGACGTGGGCAGAGGATAGGAGATGCTGGTGCGCGAGCTGTGCCGCCCGCTGACGGACTTTGCGGAACCCCGCGAGTTGGCCGGGATGTTCTTGAGCGTGCTGCGAGGTGCGTGTCCTTTTTGTCGCCCTAGACTTTCTGCTGACGCGCGCAACCGTAGGGCACCAGCTAGCATGGGAGAAAGCCGAGATTCTGCACGGCGATATCAGCGTCGGGAACATCCTCATCAACGAGTACCGCGACGCCGCCGGAAAGCTCGTCCGCAAGGCCCTTCTCAACGATTGGGACCTATGCGAGCACAAAGCTCACATGCCCCCACTGCACGTCCCCATCGAGCCCCAGAACAAGGTACGCCGCGACCCCCCCCCCATCCACCCCCACCCCTGTGCGCGCGCTTACTGTGCCTCTACGTATACACAGGGCACGTGGTTCTTCCGCTCCGCGCTCTCGCTCCAGTACCCGCGCCGCCCCCGCACGCTCGCAGACGACCTCGAGGCCACCTTGCACGTCCTGCACGTCCTCACGCTCTCCTTCCGGCGCACGGGCCGCACGCGGGCGCTCGCGCGCTTCGTCGAGAGCGCGTACGCGGCGCGGTATATGCGCGCGGACGGCGCGTGGGGCGGGGGCGATACGAAGCGTGCAGCGCTCGAGGGCGGAAGCGGGGGTGGGAAGGGGCAGAAGAAGAAGGGACTCGAGGTAAGGGTGAGAGGCAAGGAGGGACGCAGGGTGAATGGGCTCCTGGGGGAGGTGGAGGGCGTCGTGCGGCGGTTTTATGCAGGGGTGGATTGGGAGGGGATGGATCGGGTGTATGGGGCGCCGCATCCTGGGTTCGCGCCAACCCCCGCACCCGCATTGGGGGGCGCGGGGGCTGAGAAGCTGTTGGTTAAAGGGGTGGGGGAGCTGGAGAGCCACGACGCTCTAATCGAGATCTTCACGCGCTACACCGGGGAGCGGGATGTGGACGGGAACGCGGTGGAGTGGACGGTAGACGAGGCATGCAAGACGGAGCGCAACTTGCTCGAAGCCGCGGAGGCGGAGCGTCGGAGGAAGAGAGAGGACCCGATGTGGTTCGGGTCGTCGGAGTCGACGAACTGGTGGGGCATCAAGGAGGAGTCCGACGCTGAAGAGGACGAGGAAGGGGACGTGGAGGATGCCGCGCCGCTGCAGAAGAGGCGCAAGCTTGATCATGATGAGAATGTCGATCCTCACGTGCAGTAGCATGCTGCTCCTACGATATACCTAGAATACGTAAATGGATTGCATAATGTACAAACTGTGTTGAATACACGTACAATTCAGCATAACGTACTTCCCTCTGGCCCACACCCCACCTCTCCTTCAGGACTTTGCCTCTCCCTGCCAGCTTCTCCAAGTCCATTATCATTCACTGAATCATCGGCCTTGCATCTTTCCTCTTGATAATCAGCCTCAGGATCGGGTGCAAGCGTCGACGGCGCGAGAGAGGAACCCAGAGACCCTAGCACGTGGTCGAAGCGGATCGTGCTGCTCGCGCCGCCCCAGGAAGTGTGGACGTGGTGGGCGCGAACATTCGCCTCTTGGAGGTTGAGAATGAAGCGGCCGACCAGGACCGCGTTCAGCCTGATAAGGAGGTGGGCATTAGCCTCGGAGCGGTGGGCTGGAGGAAGGGAAGTATGGAAGGTTGGGACTTACGGCTCGATGATGAGGATGATGTCGCTGATTTGGCCTGGCAATCCGGCTGAGACGAGCAACTAGGTCGCGGGTTGGTAAGCTATTGAGAGAAGTAATAAGGAGGCGCGTACCGAGCTCGTGGAGAAGGCCAGGTGCATCGCGTTCATGATCAGTAGAACTCTGGATGGCAAATGTCAATACCGCGCATCGACCTTAGGCAAGAGACATTTCCGGAGAACGGCTTACACGAAATATATCATGCCTGACGACGAGATACGTCTTAGCGCGGCGCGACGAGGGCAGGCGGGCGGCGGGACGCACCATCTCTAAGCAAGAGGGCCGAGAATGACTGTGCGAGGCTCTGGCCCGCCGCACGCGTCATTTTGGTAGTGCTGTACGTCGCGACCCACGTGACAACGATGACGATCAGGTCTGCGGCGATGAGGCACGAGCGGGAGAGCGCCGTAACTGGTGGAAATCTCTGTCAATTTCAATCCCGGGGGCATCGGGCTGGGGAGGTGACGCACACCTGCGTGGATGTGATATGAGCGCGTACGGATGAGGAGGGGAACCGAAGACGGGTCCTTACAGAATGGAAATTGAATAGGGTTCTTCGACGTCCTGTCCACAGCCGTAGACTGGATCGATGCCGATCGTCGACCAATGGAAGTCGGCCTGATTGCACGGAGGCGGTCAGCGTTGGTGCGTTACTGGGGTGATTGCGGGGACATACGAAATTGACCGCGATGGGGGCTGAGGAGAGCAGGAAGACCAGACCTCCGAGAAGCCAGGACCGCCCGCTTAGTGCATACACCCGGAGCGCGGAGAATGCTGGGCGGACGTAGGTTGAGGCTAGTACAGGCGAGGAAGTGAAAGTGCTTACCGGCCCATGGGAGGTAGCACATGATCTCGACCGCTCTCGTGCCGTTTGCCCAGTGGCCGCAGCTAGGGCTTATTTTAGCTTTTGAAATGGTGTCATGAAGCACACCTCGTACCTCTATCATCGGCGTAAGTCACTGATCACTAACGAAGGCACTGGCACTCACCACGAGTGTAAACGGATAAAACCCGCGCAGTAGGGTTAAGTTGTAGATGAGGACGAGGTATCGGTTGATGAGGAAAAGGGCAGATGCTAAGGTGCGTTTTTGCTTCCAGAAGAGCTCGATCTCGTCTCCTATGGTGATAACGTATTCATATATTATGAGAGCTGAGGGAAGCACAAGTTAGTGGCAAATGCGTGTCGGAGCACATAGCTCGCGAACGCACTTAACGTAGCGAACTCGAAATAATTGCCGATGAAGCTGCGAGGACGCGTCAATGAAGATAGCCAGAACAGATAGGACGCAATCCTACTTACAAGTCGTTATACGCAGCTATGACGTCAACGGGCCCATAGACACTGAGCGCGTCGGACATTGGTAGCCCCCAAGCCCAGCCGTAGTGAAAGGCAGGGGCGGAGGGTGAGACAGGGTAGTGGGTTCCGGGACGAAGGTGGGCCGCCGGGATTTAAGAGTCAAGGATCTGCGAGTGCGCTAACGCTGAGTTGTAGTCGGGTGACAGATCGCAGTTTAGTCGGGCTAACCTCGATACGAGCGTTCGTACCAACGCGGCATCGTGAGTGCAAGCGCGGGTGGCGGAAACTCGACATTGACGGCTTAAGCCACTGGCAGATGGACGTGTCCGGGTCGTCGCGCTTGGCACGTCTGGAGGAGTTGAGAGGCGGGTTTGAGAGCCAAAAAGAGGGCAAAGTCGCGGAGACGGTGAGGATGGGCGCCGACGCGAAGGCAAATATGCTGCTCACGGGTGTCGAGGTATTACGTGGCAATGCGTTCGAATGCAGAGAGGCCCACGCAATCGCCGTACGGTGGTCGAAGCTTACTCTCATGGGGAGCAAATATAATCTGAAGCGCAGGCGGAATTTGTAGCCGAGTCGGAGGCGGGGGCGGGCACCGGAAGAGGGACGGGCGAGCGCCGGGGGGTCGTGAGAGATCGGGACGGAAAGTTCCCACGGGGTGAGGCGCTGGGCAAAGAGAGCTGGTCGTGGCAGGCGACGGCCAGCACCTCTCCCCCATCGTCCATGGCGTCCAGGATTGCCGTCTCTTCCCTCCGGGCCTCTGGTGCGTCGTCCTCTGGCGTGTCTTGTTGACCGCACTGTCCTAACCGCGCCCGTGCAGCCTCCCGAGTCCGGCCTCAGGCCGTCTCTGCCGTCCCCCGCGTCCTCGCCGCGTGAGTCCTCTCATCCCTCTCGTTTCGCTGACGTTCCCCTCGCTCATCTGCGCGCTCCCCTGCTCCTTCTTTGCGCAACCAGCCGGGGCATGGCGAGCTCGTCGAAGCCCCCGCCGGAAGAGCGCGCGGCCGAGATCATCAACACCCTCCCCTCCTCCCCCGGCCTCGTCACCAAAACCGGCACCGCCATCCTCGGCACGGGCCTTCTCGCCACCGCCATCTCCCAGGAGCTCTACGTCGTGAACGAGGAGACCGTCATTGCCGCCGGCTTCTTCATCCTCATTTCCTTCATCTACAAGGTGTGTCCCGTGTCTTTTCTCTTGCTTGGAGGTAGCGCTCCCGGAGGGCTGTTTTTCGCTTGTCTCCCTTCGCCATCCCTACGTTTCAACGCCCTTCTGTGAGCAATGGATGGGGCGCGTACATGCGGTCGGATTGGCGTGTGCGGGCCTAGCGGAGAAATCGGCCGTACGGGCGCTTCGGGAAATCCGCCCGTCATGTTCTCTCTGGTTTGCCTTTTTCGTTCAGAGACTGACTCGCGTCGCGCTGTAGGCCGTGAAGGAGCCGTACCGGGACTGGGCCGAGGGCCACGTCAAGCGCGTCCGCGACATCCTCAACGCGTCCCGCTCCGAGCACACCCAGGTCGTCAAGGACCGCATCCAGTCTGTTGAGCAGATGAAGGATGTCGTCTCCGTCACCCAGGGTCTCTTTGCGCTCTCCAAGGTGCGTTCTTTGCCTCTACACCTCTCCCCGACGTATGCCGTGGCGCCAAGAAAGACTCGCGCTGCGTCATCCCCCCTTCCCCTCCCTTCGAACGGTGTCCTGATGCCCGCATGCAGGAGACCGCGCAGCTGGAGTCCGAGGCTTTCGTCCAGCGCCAGAAGGTCGCGCTCGCGGGCGAGGTCAAGGCTGTCCTCGACAGCTGGGTTCGCTTCGAGCAGCAGGCCAAGGAGAGCGAGCAGGCCGACCTCGTCAAGAGCGTCGTAGACAGCGTCCTCAAGAGCCTCAACGACCCCAAGACCCAGAAGGATGTCCTCGCCAGCGCGGTGGCCGAGATCGAGCGTGAGTGCACTGTTTCTCATTTGAGAATGAGGGGGCTGATGGGCTGCTTGGTGTCGCAGAGCTGGTCAAGAGCAAGGCTATCTAAACGGTACTGTAGTCAATATGTAGTAGGCTCGGCAGATCGGTTCAATGTGCAACTGCTCTTGCTGAACTCTTTTGGGCGCGCTTCAGCGTGACGTGTGGCGGGCAGCGCGTCCTTACGCTGCGCTCGGCACGACTTAGCTCGAAGCCTCGGTACGCCGACCGGTGTTTCTGGGTGCGTAGGCGCGAGCCCGACCGGCGTGCGCAAACAGCGTAAAATAGACTCTTACCGCCGCACATAATCCGGCTGAGAGCTGCGCGGACGTCATGGGTGGTCGACGTGCCGCCATGCCGCAACGTGCGACGCGACAACGATCACCGAGAGCCAAGCTCGCAGGTTCCCGTCGGCCCACGGCGCACTGGCTCTAAGGTACCCGCCCGCCCGCTGGCGCTGTGGGCTGTCGGTGGTTTGCGCAGAAGCGCGCTGGAAGCGCAGCCTGTGATAGATCCGTGATGCACGAGGGCGCGCGTGCGCGAATCGCGGCGGGGGCGAGCGGTGCTGGGGGGGGGTGCGCGCTCTGTGCTTTTCGTTGATGCATGATGGATCGACACGGGGCACCGCCTTCGTTGAGGAATGGGGGGTGGGCCCGGGGAGGGGAGGTATATAGCGAGAGCGGTGCCGGGCGCGGTTCTTGGGCTTCTTTCTTCTCTCCCTCTCCTTTGTTTTCACTTCGCTGTTTGCTTTTCGGGGAGCGCTTTTTGAGTGGGGACTTACAGTATGGCTGATCCTGACTACGTCACGGAGGTGATCGAGGCTGCGAAGAGCACGTACGTGTCCTTCCTCATCGTGCCTCCCTCGTTCTGCACTGACGATGACGCTCCTCCGCAGATATGACGACAACTCGTGTTGGTTCGCGGGGCAGAGTGCGTTCTCCGCTCCGCCGCCGCCGGCTCGTTGTCGCTTACGTTGTAGCGCTAGCTTTCATGCTCTTCGACCACGCCATCACGCTGGGGCAGGAGATCGACCTCTTTTGGAGGAGGGGGTGGACGGGCGCGTCCGCGATCTTCCTGCTCAACAGGTACCTCGCGGTCGTCAACTTCGTGCTCGCGATGTGCGAGTACGCGCCGAAGACGGAGCTGGTGCGTCTGAACGGGCGTTTGCTGAATCATGGGCGATTGCTGACGCGTCTCATTACAGAGGTTTGAAGTCTCTCTTCTGTGGAATACTTGGCCTCAACTAACTGACAGGACGCTTGTGCATACAGCTGCAGGCTCGTCATCCAAACACAAGCAAGCATCAACTACCTGCAGTACCTCCCGTGGGCGGGTACGTCGTCTCCCGCCCCTCCGTCCAGCCCGCACCCGACTTACGTACATACCTCCCAGCGTTCTCCGGGCTGCGCGCGTACGCGTTGAGCGGGCAGAACACTCCCTTCTCAGCGCTCGTGTTCCTGCTCGCGTTCGCGCCGCTCATGATCAACTTCGTCGTAAGCACCGTTTGTAGTTCGTGCGTCTTTGGGCGGCGCTGACGTGGGTGCGGGGGTGCCGACAGGCGCAGTTCAGGTCGGGCCTGACGGGCGTGTACGACGCGGTGGACGGGTGCTCTGCTGCGGTGTTCTTTAGCCCGGAGTTGGCGAGACGGTGCGTGCTGCCGTGTTGCTGCAGGTTATTTGGACTTGGCTGACTCGCGCTCGACAGAGGTACGGTGCTGCCCTCTGAGCATGTGTGTATATGCGGGACACTAATGCGCGCGTTTGCCTGAAACAGTGACCATCGCGTCGCGGACGTCCTTGATCGCGTCAGACGTCCTTCTCTTGGGCGTGACGTGGTTCTCGACGCTCAAGTGGCGGCACTTGACGCGCGCCGCCGGGAGGACGACGGAATCGCTCTCGGGGATCTTGCTTCGTGACGGTGGGTGGTTCTTCGTTTCCGTTCCGTGCTCGGGGCTGACCACCATATGGGGATCGCCAGGCACGATATACTGCGCGTAAGTCTATTTAAAGGTCTCCGGAAGAGAGTCAAGGCTGGCTAACCGGGCTTGGGCTCTAGTGTGCTGCTGCTGCTGAACAGCTTGCATCTTATGTTCACGATGATACAGGTGATCCTCGGATCTGTTCACATCATAGGGGCAGTGACTGACTCTAGGTCGGTCTTCAGATTCACAGCGCGAACGAGGCGATCAGCTACTTTAGCGACTTCACAGAGCCGTAAGTTCGCGCGCATTCTCCTCCATGTGTCCGACTAACGTATGGCCCTTAGCGTAACGACGGTCCTCGTGTCGCGCTTCCTCCTTGACCTGCAGGCCTCGAACCAGCGCGCGCTCAAAGTGGGGACAGACGACCCGCTCTACGTGGGATCAACGCTCTCGTCAGCGGGCCGCCAGGGCTCGGTAGTCTTTGCGCGTGTCGTTGGCTCGTTGGGCTCTGCTGTGTCCAGCAGTATTGAGTATGGGACAGAGGTCGACGACGTGGACAGCGTGAGCACAGTAGCTGAGGTAAAATGCTTAGACTCGGATGGGGAGTCACATGATTGATACGGTTATTGCTGGGGAGGAAGGGTAGAGGTTGTCTATGTTAATGTGTATGTTATGACTATTACTTATACATATCTGTAACAAACATGTGTAGTAACGAAGGAGGACATTGAAACTGCTGCGAACAGCGCCGAAAAACCGCTCCCCACGCGCTACATGGTCTTGTAGACGCTAGGCGGTTCTGGGGGCGTTAGCTGTGCTTAGACATCTACCACCATCTACCTCGACTCATCTTCTGCTAACTTATGGACCGCTGCCCGATCGAAATCCTCTTCCTCATCTTCTCTCATGCATGCACAGACGATGGCTTTACCGGTCTCTCCTTATCACTAGTATCTAAACACATCCGCAAAACCTCTCGCTTGCACGCCCTTCAATCCGTGGCTCTGTACGGCACAGATCAGGTCGTCGCCTTCTCCAACCATCTGGAAAGCCTCGAACCCAAGAGCCGCCGCGTGCAGCACCTCTTCCTCACCGACCGGCAGCGAGTATGGATGGAGTATCCGAAGGACCAGGACCGGATACAGTGGTACCAAGACCGCCTCCGCGAAGACTTCCGCATCGCCCCCGTGCGCGAGTACCCCGGCGCGCCCCTCCTCCGCCTCCTCGCCCTCGCCGCGCCGACCCTGAGCACCCTTGCGCTCCTCCTCTTCGACCGCTACGACGCTCACCCGCTCTCCGTGCCCCTCCCCGCCCTCCGCGAGCTCACCCTCCACGCGTCCTCGCTCCACAGCGTGCACGCGCCGCCCGCGGCCGTGGCCCTTGGCGACCCGAGTCCTGGGCCAAGCTCCGCACACGCCGCCGCGGAGTGCACGGGCCTCCGCCGCCTACACATCGTGCAGGACAAGTCCGCGATCCGCCACAGCGTGCCGCGCGCGGTCGCGCACCTCGCGCCGCGCCTCACGCACCTCCGTCTCTCGCGCGTCACCGGTGCGTGGCTTCCCCAGGACGAGATCGTGGCCGGGCTGGAGCGGCTCCTCGGCGCGGACGGGGACCTGGGAATCGGAACGGGCGGGTTCCCGCCGACGCTGCAGCGCGTCGTGCTGCAGATGCTGGAGTATGAACAGCCGCGGTTACTGGTGAGTGCGACCATTCTGTGGGCTGTGGGCTGTCAGTGACGGAGCGGGGCTGATGCAGGACACCCGCGGCCGGATCGTGGGGTGTGTGCGTGTTCTGCCACAGCCGTCGCGGTTCCCGATGGCGGGACAGCTGAAGGACCTCGCGATGCGCGACGTACGCCGCCGGATCGTGCTCGTCAAGCCGCTCCTCCGCAAGTCTCCGGACAACATCTTCGCCGAGGGTAGAGACACGGACGTCGCCTACTACATAGGTCTCAAGGCTAGCTGGGAGGATCGCGTGGTTGGGAAGGAGGTTGTTTGGGAGGTGCCGTACTCGGAGGTGCTAGCGTCGTACCGCTTCTCGCCCACGGCAGCGGGAGGCCCGTCTAGGGAGTTGTGATGATTAGGCTTGAGGCGCGTCCTGTTTAGTTCTCTATTCTATGTTCATCCACCCCCTCTTGCATCCGGACCCTCGTCCACAATCCACCTAAACCCGAACCTCTATTCCTTGACAACGCGAAGACACCTTGCGAAAGCTGCCGCCACACTATCCCGAACCATCCCACTCAAGTGCCGATGCATATTCGTCTTGGGTGCTGTATGTGGGTCGCGGAGCGCGCTATGTATGTGCTCAGTTGTTTTCCGCGGACGGTCGTGAGGAGGCGATACTTATCGGAGATATGGAACCGCTGTTGAGCGATTAGTGACTGCTGGCGTTCGATTTTTTCTTTTGGGGATGTCTTCTCCCCACGGATTACGTGAGGTCGTGGCACGCGTTCCCGCACTTCTGACTCGAAGCGAAGCCATAATGCTCACCGCCTCCCGCCCCATGAAGGACCACGAAATATTGGGTAGGGAAGAGAACCTGAATTGTATAGACAGGTGAGTGCGGCATTACACTATCCGAGTTTCGAGGTGTAGACGATATGTTACAGCAGCGACCACTGGCCTCCTGACTTGATAACCACGTCAGGACGAGGAATAAAAAGCGTTACGAACATTACAAACCGATGATTTTGAAAACCCACGCGGCACTGAACGTGTTGCACAGCGTTGCCGCAAGCTCGGCGGCGCCAAACATTCGCTTATATGGGCCTTAGAAGCCACCACAGCATCCTCATCCTCATTCTCATCCTCTCCCATCCTCCACCTTCACGCGCCCACAATCCGCAAAACCATGGATCATAGACAAGCAATAGATACGTATCATACGGTTTTCATGGGACACATCAAGATAGAGCGGGCGTGCTTCCATTCCCTCTTCCAGCCATACGATGAGGCCACACACTTACGAGAGTGTTGGGCCCGACTCACCTCTCGCGCATGTGCAGACCTGCCCGCGGTTTGCTCGTCTGAGAAATCAATTGGAGAAACGTACTGGGATGCCCAACTGGAGCTCGCTGCAAGGTGCGTCGTTCTGTCGGTCGCCAAGTCCCCTCCGTCGAGTGTCGACCGCCCGGACCGCACGCTCTAACTACCTTTCGTTCGATAGGCTCGCTAGCGGCTGGCACACGCCTGAAGGCCCTGATGGATATACAGCAGCATCAGTCGCGAAACGCATCACCGACGCGGCTGAGTCGACACGCGCCCCTGACAAAGGTGTGGAGTTGCCGCCGGCCGCGGTGGCGGCAAAGGCGCACGCATTAGCCGCCTACATATCCATGAGCGAATGTTATACGGTCTTAAGCCACAAAGATGCAATTCTCAAGCTATGCGACGCTGCGGAAGCAGCAGCGGAGGTGGCTCGTGCGGGACTCACTTCTCAGGTCGTACTCGATGTGGGTGTGGCCATGCGAGACGTGGCGTACCACTTAAATGCAGACTTAAGTGCGTATGCGTGGCTAGAGCCCCTACTAAGTAGCGTTAGCGATGCTAAGGCACGCCGGGGCGTGGGTACATTCTTCTCACCGAATGTAGAGGGGATGCTGATATCTTGGACATGCAGCCCTTACCGCCGACGATCAGCCTTTCGGAAGAGACGAAGCGGATGATGCTAAGATATCTGGATGCTGAGCAACTGTGGCGCACTGGGCGAGCAACTGCAAGTAAAGCGACTCAATCGCTGAGAAGGACTGACTACGGGGCTTCATAGGCTGTTTCTCAGAAGGAATAGATTCGCGGTATAGAAGTTATAGTATGTTACAGCAGATCACGTTGGGACAAGTAGGGATTGAACGCGTTATAAACATTACGAATCTATTATCTAGAAAACCCACGCGCCATTGTGCGACTTCCAAAGCGTTGCCGTAAGCACCATAGCGCCAAACACCTCATCGCTTATATGCAGACCTTAGAAACCACCACCATCACATCATCAGTTTTTCTCGTCCGCCACCTTCGCTCACCCACAACGCATACAAACATGGAACAGGATCGACCAGACGATGAGAGCTTCACTAGACACCTCGATATAGAGCGCGCCTGCTTCTTCCCCCTTACTCAACCATTAGATGAGGTCGCACACATAGAAGAGTGCTGGGCACGACTTACCTCACGCACCCATGCTGACCTCCTCGCGGCTTGCTCTTCCGAGAAGATAATAGGAGAAGCTGGATGGGTAGCGCTACTCGAGCTCTCTACAAGGTACGCTGTTTCACGGCTCATCAATCCCCCTCGGCCGAGCGCTGACCACCAGCCTCGCCACACGTCCCGACTACCTTCCGTTCGACAGACTCCTAAGCGGCTGGCGCACGCCAGACGGCCCCAACGCACACACAGCAGGAACTGCCACGAAGCGCATTACCGATGCCGCCGAGACGATGCGGGGCACAGACCGAGGCGTAGACTCGCCACCAGCCGCGGTGACGGCCCGGGCACACGCATTGGCCGCCTACATCTCGTTCGGCAGATGTTATACTGTCGCGGACCACGACTATGCGATTGTCGAGTTGTGTGACGCTGCAGAGGCGGCCGCGGAGGTGGCTCGTGCAGGCCTGGCTAGTCGGGTCGTGCTCGAGGTAGGGGTGGCGCTGCGAGATGTGGCGCGCCCTCTGAGGATAGACTTGAGCGCGTATACGTGGCTCGAGCCTCTGCTAAGCGGTGTTGGCGATGCCGAGGCCCATTGGGATGTCAGTTCATCCATCTTTTTGACGGCAGAGAATACTGACGTCGTGGAGAAGCAGCACATCCCGCCAGCTATCAGGTTCTCAGAAGAAACGAAGCAGACGATGTTGAGATATCTTGATGCTGAGCAACTGTGGCGCACTGGGGCATCAACTGCTGGTAAAGTCGATCCGATCACCCAGAGGGACCTAACTGCGGGACTCAATAAGCTGTTTCTTTGAATAAAGAAATAAATTGCGAACCCGTATTGATCATTCTATGTTGTTTGCATACACGCTCATCGACGTGGTAGCTAAACAAGCAGACGAAACACATGATGCAATAAAGCGACTGAAATGATTCCGAGTACTCTTCTAGTATAAATACTAGCGAGAAAGCAAGTGCTACGGAGACCTCCATCAGGAATGCGAGGAAGGCCCGAAGGTTTCCTCGATACGGAGGGCTACCTCCTCCCGCACTCCCCTTAGGAATTCGGAATCGAAGACGCCGTACATGTTGATATTGAATGTCCCTCCCGGAACCATTGGCGCAGGAAGTCGAACAGTCCGTCGAGGCCCGTCGGATGACACTTGTGGGAAGGATGAGCTCGTGCTTGCCATCTTGGCCTCCCCAGGGGGGTTAGTCCTCTCCTCCACAGTCTGACCGGAAGTCTTGTCACTGCCGGGCTTGCAGATAGGCTTGTGCCGCTTCCAGTCCTACGCGTCACGCAACCTCATCATCAGCACTGCCAATGCCGAAGAGCAGAACTGTCACAGCGCGCGTACCTTCCTCTGACACTCCTTGCTGCAGTAGCTTGGTTTCAGCTCCTTCGGACAGCCCCCGGCGCATGCCCTGAGCCCAGCACGCTGGCTTGCTCCTATTCCACACCCCAGAGCAGCACAAATGTACTCATTAGGTCTCCTGTCGGCCTTCCGCTCCTGCGCCTTCTGTCTCCCGTCCAAGTTCCTCAGACGCTTCAACACCGCTCCCCATAGGTCCGCAAACATCGGCATTTTAACAACCAGTTCCGTATCTTGTATCCCAGCAGCGGCTGCGGAGTCGCGCGCGCCCAGGCCGACTACCATCGTTGCCGCAGAGAAGAGGCCGAGCTTGATGCTCTCATTCGCGCGGTGCATCGCGGTGGCGAGGATGGTGATAGGGTCCTCCTCTGCTTTGTAGGTTGTCGCTATGCCTAGCCTCTCTGCCTCGCGCTCCTCGTCCCGAAGAATGGTGGCGAGTTCGTCCGTCGATGCCAGTGCTGCTTCGTACTTCTCCCAGTGGGCGCGTGCAGCGAGAGAAAGGGCGCGGGCTCGGATGGTTGGATTGATTACCGCATAGGAGGAGGCGAGTCTATCCATTGTGACGATGACCTGCCCGATGCGCTTCTCTTCGACTGTGCATCCAGTGAAAACCCTACAGATTGCCTGCGTGTAGCAGTCTCATGGAAAGGGAAAAAGACGAGGACATGCCTTAACGCCACCTCCAGGCAGGCTTCCGGATCTCCACGGCCTGCACGCTGTATGAGGACGTCAGGGGGGCATCCCTTGAAGATGGTGTGTGACGCCGCTTTGATGTCTTCTTTAAGGTCCCGTTCTTCGTTGATGTCGCAAAAACAGCCGGTCTGAGTGGTGACGTACCACTCGATGTTCTTACATATTGGTACGCCGAGTGCTAACATATCGACTATGTCCACATCGATGTTAACTCGCGGGCAGATGGACATTTTGGGAAGATGAGAGCAAGATGGGAGGGACCAGCAGAGACTCAGTCCGAACACATGCGACGGCTCGGAGACTTCTGGCCACGATTGTCGTCAAGGCAGTCACCAAAATGGCCTCTCCCGCCCTGATCAAGACCGCCATCACGACATCACTTGGCCCCAGCCAAGCCTCGGGTTCGACTCCTACCTGCGCTAGTTTCTGTTCTCTTCCTGAATTTTCCACCTTCTTTCCACCTTCAAGCTATGAGACCGGGCTGAGAAAAATCCGCTTTACCTGTGACAGAAGAAATTCTTCTAGAACACGCTCGCGTACAATATCAAGAAATGTTCTTTGAATTCGCGATGGTCTATGCGTACAAATAACTGTTGCACGATGGGGCCCGATAGAAAACACGGTAAGCGAAGCTAGACATCAAGTCGAGTACATGTACGACGCGGGCGTCACCAGTATCAGGTAGAAACTGAGCCCTGTACGGAGTTCGACTTGTTGAGCACACCTTCCCTCACACCCCTCATGAGGTCTGGATCGAAGTCCCCAGTGATGTTGAACGAACCACCTGGAAACGCGGGCGCGGGGATATTAACGGAACGAAGAGGACGTCCGGGAGAGGTGCCACCGAGAAGCGCGCCGCTGGGGCGAGTCGTCGTTGGCCCCGCACTAGGCTGATCGTGATTACACTGGCAGGCTTTAGGCGGTGCGCCCCTCTCAGGGGTGGCCACGGAGACCTTCCCCTTTCCAGATTTGCAGATCGGCTTGTGGCGCTTCCAGTCCTATGTGCAGGGGATTAACGGTGAACTCAATGGCCGACTCGCGTACGCGTACCTTGAGCTGGCACTCCTTCCCGCAGTAACTTGGCTTCAAGTCCTTAGGGCAGCTGCCGCTGCACGCGCGGAGCGCGCCCCGTTGCACCGCGCCGACGGTGCACCCTGGACCCGCACAGACATATTCGTTCGGACGCTTGTCGACCTTGCGCTGCCTCGCCTCCTCTTCAGCAGCGACTTCCGCCAATCGGTCATCGATAGCCCGCCAGAGAGGCGCACATACGGGGGAGTCGCGGGACGTCAACGGGTCGTTGGGGTGTGAACCAAGCGCGACTCCGCGCATGGTCATGCCGACGAGCAGAGTGGCAGGGGAGACCAGACCGAGATTGACGCTTTCGCTGGCGTGATAGATGGCCGTCGCAAGAATGGCGCGTGGATCACTGTCTGGGTGGGGGAAAGATGGTCGGGGACCAGTGTGTAGCGTCCCCAGGGCCCGGTCTAACTCGGCAGTCTCGACTTTGATGATGGCGTCCAGGTCTGGTGGCGACGCCGAGAGCTTTTCATAATGTGCTCGAGCGGCCAGAGAGTGCGCGCGTGCAAGGGTTAAAGGGTCGTAGTGGCAGGCTCGAGTGATCATGTTGAGCACGAATATGGCTAAACCGACACTCTTCTCCTGTGCTATGCCTGAAATAGCCCTACCCACGGAACATATCACCATTCATGAGTGTGAAGGGAATGAAGGGGAAAGCATAAAAGGGGCTCACCTAAGCGCCACGTCTAGACTCGCCTCTTGGTCGCCCGATTCTACTAGTTGGACAAGACGCGGATAAGGGCATTCCGCGAAGAGATGATGCGAGGAGACTTTGAGCTCTTCTTTCATATCCGGTAGTTCATGATGATCATAGAAGCAATCCCGCTTGTACAAAGTGTACTGGTCCATGTTCGCGCAGAACTTCAAGCCGTCTTCTGGGCCCACCTCGACGAATGTGAGCTCATAGTTCGGCGGAGGACGGGTACTAGACATCGTGTGGGCGTTGTTGTGGATGGCGCCTGGTGGAGGAAGAGAGAGAATGTGAATGGAATCTAGTACCTGGAGGGTATTTATACCCTCCTCTAAATCCCTACATTGTAAGTGACCAGATAGGGGCAGAATAGGAGGTACCTGAACAATATCCGATGACGTCACCAACCACTTAACGGCCTACGCACCCACAGGTTTGGATCCACCTGACCGCAAATATGTTGCAGTTCCAGTTGACGATACTAACATACTTGTCCACGACTACACAAAGTCGCGAAATGCGTGAACAGGAACGTCGTTCTAGTACGGACCTACACAAGGGTTAGAGATGGGAGAAACAGAGACATGTGAAATCGCGTGCCCTATTCCTCAGGGGTCTTAGACCCCTTTCTCCACAGCCTTGATACGATTTGCTACCTCATCCCTGAACTCCCTCATCAACGCTGGGTCCATCGTCTGTGAAGTAACCTGGATGGAGCCTCCAGCGAAACTTGGAGCCGGTATCTCGATAGTTCGATCACGGTTCGTGACTGGAGCTGCCTCCTCTTTCCCCTCGACTTCGAGAGTGTCATCGTCATCGTCTACGTCGTCTGTATCGTCGGGAGGAACACCATCTTCAGCTTCCCCAATCTCGAAGAGTGCGCGGGCCTTGTCCTTGTCGGTAACCTTAGGTTTGCGTTCCGCCAGGGGTTTGCAGATCGCTTTGTGTTTAGGCCAGTCCTACAAGAGTATCTCATTAGACGTACCACCAGAAAACGCAAGAGAACGCACCTGCTTCTGACACTCTTTGCTGCAATAGCTCGGCTTCAAGTCCTGCGGACACCTCCCCGAGCACGCCAGCAGCGCCCGCCGCGCCTCCGCGCGGATCCCACAGCCCTCCCGCGCACACGCGTACCGGTTCGGCGCGCTCTCCGCCTTCCTCCGCCGCTTTCGCTCCTCGTTGTGCACCTCGCGCTCGCGCCGCGCGACCGCGCGCCAGAGCGTCCGGAAGCGCTTCGCGCCGCCCATCTGCGCGAGGTCGACCCCGACCGCCTCGCCCACGTCGCGCAGGCGCATGCCGACGACGAGGACCGTCGGGGAGACGAGAGAGAGCCGCGCG
Source organism: Porogramme epimiltina (assembly GCA_900155495.1). Lineage (NCBI taxonomy): Eukaryota > Fungi > Basidiomycota > Agaricomycetes > Polyporales > Polyporaceae > Porogramme > Porogramme epimiltina. The sequence goes on from FTLJ01000794.1 coordinate 27,398, forward strand.
GCTTCGTTTGCGTGGTGCGCGGCGTGCGCGAGGTACGAGAGCGGGGCCTCGAGGCGGGTCGTGCCGAAGAGGGGCGCGGGCTCGCGCCGCGCGAAGCGGGCCTCTTGGGCGTAGATGGTGGCGCGGGCGGCGGGGGACGCGTCGAACGCGAGGAGCTTCTCGAAGTGGGCGCGGGCGGCGAGGGAGTGCGCTTGGGCGAGGAGGGCGGGCGGGGCGCGGTCGCCGACGTAGCGCGAAGGGTCGCAGGAGGCGTCGAGGAGGGCGTCGAGCACGTAGAGGGCACCTTCGTAGTTCTTCTGGGCGACCCCGCATCCGCTCAGATACCTAGTAAAAAAGGGCGATCGCGGGCGGGCGCCAGCTCATGGATTAGGCGCGGACATTAGGATGAGGGGTGGAACATACCGAATCGCCAACTCGAGGACCGTCTCTGGATCGCCAGCGGTATTCGCCCGCATCATGAGACGGTCCCCGGGCCACTCCTTCAGGTAGTCAGAGCAAGCCTTGAGTTCTTTCTGTATGTCGTGCGTCGTGCGGTAGCTCGAGAGGCAGTTGATCTTCACGGAAAAGTATTCCTCCATGCCCTGGTAGAAGACAGTATCTTTGGCGAGGGGCACTTTCTCCATCCGTTGTGAGATTTGAGCCTTCATGGTGGATTAATGGCGGATACAGTGCTAGTGGGCGAGGTCTCCGTCAGCGCAAGTGTTCGTGATGAAAGTTGAACAAGATAAAAGAGCGCGAGCAGGAGCAGCTGCGGTGGCTGTGACGGCTCTTGTTGGCGCGTACAGCACTTTGGGTTCGAATCCCATGTTGACACAAATTGCATTTCGGGTAGAACGGAACGGTACTCGACAGTTGAAATTGATTAGGCTCGGACGCAAGCATTTTGACTACAGTACTAGTGTACTTTAAATTGAGTGTAGGGAGGTGAGACCTCGTTCAACAGCAAAACTATGCTCAGTTTCGAGATAGAACATTTTGAGCGGGGAAGCGACTCAAGAGTGACGAGATCGTCGATATTCTTGCTGCCACTGTGAAGGAGGTCGCGCGAGGAACTCGGAGTTGCTTGCAAGGGAGGAAGCGGCTTCTGGGTGTGGGACAATGGATCGGCACCTGCCGAGCACCAATCAGACGCGGGCGATCGCATCGCGCGCCTGCGCGCTCTCTGCCGTGTTCATCCCGCTCACTCTCCCCCGCGCCCTCTCCTCGCCGCCATCGTCGCCGACGACGAGCGCGATGGCAAAGTCAACGGGATGGGACCCCATCCTCATCATCTCCCAGATCGTCGCGCTCCAGACCCTCCACTACGTCACCCTCTCCCTCCTCATCCCTCCTCTCCTCGTCATGTTCGCCGATCCCGGCTCCCTCGAGTACGAAGGCGGCGCCGCTAATGTTGGTATGCCCATCAATAATACGCGCCGCGCGGGCACTGACCGTCATTTTGCCAGGCATGATCCTCGACTGGCGGGAAATGGCCGGCAGGCCGACCACACGCGCCCTCCCTGGCGAGGGTCCCTGGAAGGGGTGGAACTCGGTCTGGAGCGGGGGCAAGCAGGTCGGGCTCGGATCCGCACAGCAGGGGGGCCTCAGGAGCGTCGACCCTGTGCGTTGTTGGATCATCGCGATCTGTTGGATGGCAGCGTCTGCGGCCGAGTACGTGCCAGCGCCCTTGCCCCGCCCCTCCCATTTGGTGCTGACGCGCACGCTCCCAGCGTGTACTACCTCTACGCGCTCATTCGCCGCCCTCGGCTCGTCCTCGACTTCGCCGTCACCCTCCTCCTCGTCCATCTCGTCCTCACCACCTACTACGCCGCGGCGATCCCCACCTCGCTCTTCTTCTGGATGATCGTGTGCGCGAGCACGGCCGGCACTGTCGTCTTCGCGGAGCAGCTGTGCGTGAAGCGCGAGATGGAGGAAGGTCTTGTAGTCGCCCCAACGCGCGACGGCGACGACGGCATGGAGATGGGCAGCCTCCTTCGGGAAGACTAGCTTACCATACCATTGTGGTGCGTTTCCGTGGTGGCGCCCCCGGGGTGTGCTCACCAACGGGCTTCCCAGATTGTACCGTATATTTCTGCTAATGGATCTAGTGCGGGCGGATGACACATTTGGGGGCGGACGGACAGGGGGACGGGGAAGTGTCGTGCCGTTGTCGAAAAGGGGCAGTAATTGCTCGGGCCTGCGGTACGGTTCGTCTCGAGCGTCATTGCGTGTGCGACTGAATTGGGTCAGGTCGTCGTTGTGCTTGTGCGAAGACTGCATGTCGACTGTTGCTCTCACGCATATGTCATCTCGAAGCCTGGCACCCCGCGCGCGCCTTGTGTGTGGTAGCACGCCCCGAATTTCTGCTCCCGTCATTTGCTCATTTGCCTCGCACAGCTGGTCGAGCGGCCGTCTATAGGGCGTCCGGTCTTCTCGATGTCCGTGTCCTCGATCATCTCAACGCGGTCCAATATATCACGAAACTTGTGTAGTATGTGGGCAGCGCCCAAAACGCGCGGTCGTATCTGATTCGTTGACGCCTGCAGTTCCTCGCACACGGGCTCTCTCGCGCACGCAGCGCCTGGCGTATATGGCAGGTAGCTGTGGTCGCCCTGAACTCTATCTGCTACCCCGGCCGGCGCGACGAGAAAAAACTGCGCGGATTCTCCAATGATCATCGGCGTACGTTCGACCATTCCTTTGTGGCTGGCGCCATGAAACGGCCGGATGCTTTCGACCTGCCTTCTCTGTGGCGGTCGCGATCCGAGGGGCCCTCGCTGTGTGTTCTCTATCTCGAATCCATCGTGCAGATTAACAGGTTCCTCGCGTCTCGTAGCGTTCGTTTGTTCCCCGCTTGCCAATCCGAGGGTCGCCGTCTCGCCGCGCGCGGGCTTGATTGCGTCGATATGTCAAGGCCCGCCCGCGGTATGTGCGCGCCCGCGCGGGTTCTAGACCGTGCGTAGCCCGCCGAGTCTATTAGCACGCCCGCCGCCGCCGCCGCCGCGGTGCGCACGCGCGCGTGCGTTTGCGCGGCGGTCTGAATCCGAAACGCAAAACACCCTCGTTCCTCGCAGGCGCAGGCGCAGGCCAGGTCGCGGTCCTTTCCATCGCCGGATGCGGACGCAGAGCCCCACTGCGTGATCCCGCTTCTCGCCTTCTCCCGCCCAGGCTTCACAAGGGGCGCGATCGGGGTGGGGACCAGGTGCGGGGCGTCCGGCACGGATCCGCCGTCCTTCCTCTGTCCGCACACCGCGAGCCCCCCAGATCAGGGGCCCCCCCACCCTCGCCCGAGCGCGGCGACGCGCGCGCCGCTCAAGTGCCGTGCGTTCTTGTTGGGCCCGTCGGAGTCTCGAAATCCGTGCGGGGCGCGAGAGCCACAGCGGGCACGCGGGGGGCGTTTTATGGGCGTATCTGGGATCTGGTCCTGCATCATTTCCTTTCGCAGGCCGCGCGCGGACATGAGGCGGCGACCCGCCGCCCTGGGCGCGCGGGTGGCGGGCCGCAGAGGGGAGCGGCTGGGCCAGGGCGCGGGGGGCACGCAGCAGCCAAGGCTAATTGGCGAGGGCGCGGGGACGCCCGCAGCGGCGGATGCGCGCGGCTGCGGCGGAGGGGCAGGAGAAAGGAGAAAGGAGAGAGGGTGGGTGACGGGAAGGAAAGTGCGCGGGGATGGAAGGAGGGGGCGCGCCTGCTGCGCCGTTACACGTACGCCACACTCCCCCGAAGCTTGAAGCTTAGCGTTGGGAGTTGGAAGGGGGAAGTTGGGCTCGCCCGGACGCCTTTCCGCTCGCTCACGCCCAAATCGGCAGGACCCGCGCATCCCGGCCGCAAGGTGCGCTAAGCCGGCGCAGAACAAACAAGACGAGGCACGCCGCTCCTCCCCAGCGCCGCCAATGACATAACGCCCGCGCCCTCCTGCCCCCCTCCTGCCCCCGCGCCAGCGCCGTACAGGGGCCCTCCCCCTCCCCCCTCCTGAGCGCGCGGGCGTGCGTGTGCGTGCGTGCGTGGTTGTGGCGCGAGCTGCTTACGGCCGCTTCGCCAGGCCGCCCTTGCGGTTTACGTACGCGCCCGCCCCCGGACGGGCAAACGCATGTCCGCCATCAGCGCGCGCACCCACGCCCGTCGGGCGCGTGGCCCCCCAGCCCGCGCCCCCCCGCGCCCGCGGGGATCGTCGGTCCCGTGGCCGAGCTCGCCGCCCGTCGGGGCGCGCGGCGGCGTAGGGCCGGGTGCGGGGTGCGTCCAGGGGCGGCGGGGGTGGCTTCGCGCGTGCGGGGAAGCGCCGCAGGCAGCAGCGGAGACCTCGGGCGTCGAGAAGCGTGGGGGGCCCGGGGGGCGGGTCGGCGTGCCGCGCCGCGGGGTCGCCTGCCTTTGCGGGCGATGGGAGATCTCGCGTCGGGCGGGGGTGGTGGTGGTGGTGCCTCGCGTCCCCGCCTGGGAAGTACTTTGATTCCCGGGCGGGGCGTGCGCGAGTACGTACTGCGCGGACGGGGCTCCGCTTCGCGGGCTCGCGCGCGGGCGGTAGGTTTCGCCCAACGCTAAATGGCCGCGCGGGCGGGTCGGCGCGGCCGCTTGCGGCGGGCTTCGGGGGACGAGGCGCGGGAAGCGCCGCCGCGCGAGGAAGGGGGGGTGCCCGCCGCCGCCGTCTGTGGCCTGTGATGTGGGGGGCCCGCGGTGGGCGGTGGGTGGTGGGCTGACCGGGCGCGGGCGCGGACGAGTCACGGCCGCGATCATCATCATTCGCGGCGGGCCCACATGCGTGCTGGACGCCCGCGCAGCCGAGCGGAGTGGTGCGAGTGTCTGATCCCACCACCGTCGCGCGGGACGCGGGGGCGCGGACCGGGGCCCGCTGCCGCTCGCGTGCGCGCGAGACGGCCGAAGCTCGAGCGGGGACGGCGGGGCGGCGGAGGAGGCGGAGGAGGCGCCGTGGGCGGGCGTGGGAGGGGCGGCGCGGCGCCGCGTCGGGGACATAAGAGGGTGCAGGGTCGCTGGGGTCGGGCGGCGGGCGCGGTGCAGCGGCGCACGAGATCGCGGGCGGAGTGCGTTGGAGGGGCTGGGATCGGGAGAGGTTGGGAGACTATAATTGCCGTGGCACGAGGCGGGCATAATTTGGATTTTGGACGGCGCACGCAAGGGTCCTCGGAAGCGGACGAGGGGCTCTCGAAGCGGACGAGCGCACAGGCCGTGGCGTTGGGAATATCTTGGAACCGCCACAGGGTGTCGGAGGGGGTAATGGGTACGTGTACACCTCACCTGCGCCTGAGTGGTGGGCGGGGCGAGGAGGGATACTCGTCTCACTTGGGGCAGTGGCAGGCAGCGCAGACGACGCGCGACGATGGCATGTGCTCGCCGGACGCTCGTCGCCGTTGGCGCCGGGCGTGGGCCACGATCCGTGTCCCCGATCCCCAGCGCTTATTGCGGTAAGCGGACTTATACAGCTTTTGTTACCGAAACTTACTGGCTGGTTATCAGCTTCAATAAGGGCCAACAAGTCGGATATTGTGCCCGGTCCTAGGCGCCGCTACTCGACCCTCGAGAGATTTCCTCCCAAGATGCACACGAGGCAGAACGCCCTTTATAAACCGTTACCTCCCGACCCGCCCGCCCCTTCCTCGGCCTCCCTCTTTTCCTCTCCCCCTCTCCCTTCCTTCCGTCGTCCCTCCTCCTCCCATACTTCCGCTCCGCCATGCAGGCCATCAAGAACTTACTCTCTCCCCTCACCGGGAACAGCAACCCCATCCAAGACACTCTCGTGAGTTCTCCTCCAACGTCATCCCCCTACGCCTTTCCCAACTCCGTATATGCACACAGAAACTTGTTGTTATTGGCGGAACGGTCGAGACCGCCCGGAGGGCGTCCGTCTCCGCATGGAATGGCTTCATAGACTGTGAGTGTATGCGCGCTCCACCCCTGCAGCACCACCCAACCGATCTGCTGCAGCCTTTTTCTTGACCGCCCACTTTTCGCAAGAAGACTACCCTTACGACTGGTACGTTCTACGCCATGTCGCCACCTTTCCGATATCAGAACCTGACTTGGCCGCCACAATAGGTTGATGCACTGGCTGTCGAAGGTGGCCCTTTGTTTTTCCCATGCCCCCGCCCGCACACCGCTCACCCAGTAATGCACGCGTAGCAACCCGCATGGGGGCGCAGCCGCGAATTCGATATCACGACACGCTCTGTCAGCCGGCACGGCCTCACGCAGAAGACCGCGGGCGACCTCGAAGACGACGAGGGCGAGGAGGACGAGAACGGCGAATTCCAGCAGGGGAACGGGCGCAGGAGACGAGGTGAGCGCGCCGGGCCCACCCCCGGTCCCGACCATTCGCCGCCGGACGCGTGCTGACCGGTCTTCTTTCTTCCCTAACTCGCATATATGTGGCAGTCGCGATCGTGCCGAGTATGGGTGCGTCTTCTCGACTCTATGCGCGTACATGACATCATGCTGATGACGGCACCGTTCCCCGCCAGACACGACCCACACCATTTACTATCGTGGACATTGGCTACGCGTGAGTTTAGAGTTATCGCGGCCGCGCGTGCAACGGAGCGCGCGTCACGTCCTGTTTTCTGATTGCCCGCGAGGCGCTGATGCGACATCACCATTGCCCAGATAACACGGACGAAGCGCTTCCAAGACTACGGCTCCTGCGCTGAGCTCAAAATAAGGTATGCTGCAGCTCCGTCGGCGCCTCGCGCCCCTGGTGCGCCTGCAGCTCGCTGACATGTGTCGCGCCGCAGCGTCGTGGCCCGGAACAACGACATCCTCAAGCGGCTCGTGCTCGAGGCCAAGCGCGAGTACGAAAAGGACGCGGAGCACCGCGTGCACATCTTCATGGCGGATACGTAAGTGTTTTCCCCACGTTCATTGCACGCCCCCCCCCTCCGCCGGCGCGCTCCTGACGGTTCTGATCGGACGCAGTTCGTACGGCTGCTGGCGGTGGAACGGAGCCCGGCAGAAGCGCCCCATGAGCTCGATCGTCCTCGAGCCTGGCGTGAAGGACATGATCCTTGCCGACTGCAAGGACTTCCTCGCGTCCGAAGAGTGGTGAGTCGCTTCGCTCTGTTCCCCTGTGACGAACCGGAGCTCACGGATGACATCAGGTATGCCGAGAGAGGTCAGTCGGGCGGCGCGCGAGGTCTGTCACGGTACTCACCCACTGACAGGAATTCCGTTCCGGCGGGGGTACCTGCTGCACGGGGTGCCCGGCAGGTACGCATCAGCGCTGCTCCGGAGTGCGCAAACGCTCAATTTCCGTCCACAGTGGGAAAACGTCCCTCATCCACAGCCTGGCGGGCGAGCTCGGACTCGACATCTACGTCGTCAGCTTGTCCTCGAAGGGGTGAGAAGCTCGCGCGCGTGTACCCGCGAGCACGCAGCTGACCTCGCTATGCCAGCATGAGCGACAACACACTCACGACGCTCATGGGCAACGTCCCCTCCAGGTAAGCCGTTGCGCCCCTCACTATTCCATTTTTGGAAATATTGTGGCCGAGATGGGCGTCCGTGAGAGCCGGAGTACTAACCGTCCCCTTTTTGGCAGGTGCATCCTGCTCCTCGAGGACCTCGATGCGGCCTTCACCCGCGGCATCTCCCGCGACGAGACGTCGACGGGCGCACCGACGACGACGTCCACGTCGAACACGTCCTCAGCGAAGAACAAGGAGGACACCAACGACGGGTCCACGCTCAGCCTGAGCGGCCTCCTCAACAGCCTCGACGGTGTCGCCGCCGCCGAGGGCCGGTGAGTCACTTTTGATTCCAATACGGCCGTCTTTGCCCCGCACCCCACCCCCGCCGCTTCTCCCACCTCCGCTCCGCCGCCGCCGCTGCGTGCGGGCTCATTCGCCCACCGCCCGCTCTGATCTCTCCCTGGCGCCCCCGTGCCCTCCGACTGTTTTGCTGACGCGCGCGGACCCTATCACGCAGCCTTCTGTTCGCGACGACGAACCACATCGAGCGCCTCGACCCCGCGCTGAGCCGCCCCGGCCGGATGGACGTCTGGGTCAACTTCAAGCACGCGACGAAGTGGCAGGCGGAGGGCATCTTCAAGTGCTTCTTCCCCGCACGCACGGCCGCGGCCCCTAGCGCGGGGTCGAAGGGCCCAGCCCCCCAGGGCGCGGGCAGCAGCAGCAGTAGCAGCAACAGCAGCGAGCCGGCCAAGGCCGCAGCCGGGGGGGACGCCGCGAGCGCGCACATCGCCGAGTCGAAGCGCAAGCGCGCGGCGCACTCGATCCCGCTCCTGTCAGAGGACGAAATCTCGGAGCTCGCGAAGCGCTTCGCAGACGCGATCCCCGAGAACGAGCTGAGCGTGAGCGTCTTCTCTCTTTCGCCGCTGCCCCACGCGCGCGTAGCTGGCCTCCCCACCTTCCTTCTTCTGCGCGCCGTTGGGGCGGAAGGGAGGGAGCGCGGCTGCGCGCGATCGCCCCTGTGCTCCCACCCCGTGTGTCAGGGTCCGTGCTGATCGCGGCTGTTCGGCAGGTCGCTTCGCTGCAAGGCTATCTTCTCCGGAACAAGACGCGCCCGCGCGAGTGCGTGGACGAGGTCGCGGCCTGGTGCGTGTCCAGCTCCACCCCCCCCCCCCCCCCCCCCCCCCCNNNCTCCCCCCCCCCCCCCCCTTCCACCTTCCCCGGGGCTTGCGGCTGTTGCCCCCCGCGGTTTAATCACCGGCGCTGACCCGTGGCGCGCGCGCGCTCGCGATTAGGGTCGTCTCCGAGCGCGAGATGCGCGAGAAGCTCAAGAAGGAGAAGGAGGAGGTAATTTGCCAAACGCCACGCCGCGCGCACGTGTCTGTGGTGCTGACGCCGCCGTGCTCTCCCCGTGTGCCCAGCGCGAAGCGAAAGAGAAGAAGGAAGCGGAGGAGAAGGCGCGCAAGGAGGTGCGTCGGGTCGTCTACGTCTCGCTTACGCGGACGCCCCCCCCCGGCGACTTGTGCTGACTTGTGCTGCAGAAGGAAGAGGCCGAGGCCAAAGAGGTACGCGTCCGGGCGATTCCGCGCGAGAGGAGTGCAGCGCGCTGACCCCCCATGCCTGCGTTGCGTCCCGCAGAAGGAAGAGAAGGCCGCAGCTGCTAAAGAGGTATGATCGCGCCAGATTCATCGCCCCGCGTTCGAGCCCCTGCAGCGCGCTCACCTTCGCCCCCGTGCGTGTGCCCACAGAAGTCCGAGAAGGACGCGAAGGAGAAGAAGGAGGCGCGCGCAGCCGCCAAGGCGAAGCGCGGCGTGCCGCACGCGCCGGCTGCGCTCGCGCCGGAGAGCTCGTCGGACTCGGCGACAACGACGTCCGAGAGCGAGAACACGAGCGGCGCGGACGCGGACACGGAGGAGAGCGTCACGTCCGAGGAGGAGGCCGACAAGGCAGCGGTCGCGGCCGGCGCGAAGGAGAAGTGGGTCGCCGTCAAGACGGAGCCTGCGCCTGCGCCCGCGGCCGCGGAAGGCAGCGCTGCGGAGGCAGCGTGAAGATGAAAGCCCGAAGACGGAGGCCACCCCTGGTCGCGCCGCCGCCGTGCGCCGTCCTCGCTCTCTTTGTTCTCTGGGGTGCTGTGCTGCTCTCGCTGGTCGATGCTCCGTCGTTGTTCTCTGCCCAAATGTACACTCCGCCCGCCGCCTGCGCTCCCCCCTCGGTCTGCTGTCCCCGTGGTGCGTGCAGTTCCGGATGACGATTACTTACTGGCTAGCTTAGATGCATATGGTTTTTGTACGTACAATATTGTTCTGCTGATATCGATCCGCGGTGCTTCAGGCCCCCCGGCTGTAGTTGACGAATTTGTCTGTGTTGCTCGTGCTGTCTGGCTAACGTCGTCGTGATGTATTACGCTTGCTGTCTTGCGCGCCGATCAGCGTCGCCGTCGGATGCCTGGCGACACCAGGTGTTTGACGGCGGCCCGGTGCCTCCTCTCGTCCACTGTTTTCCCCCACGCCCTGCCCTGCCTTGCACATACACGCGCTGCTCGATCGCTCTCGCTTGGACATTGTTTGGACGGCTGTTAGAGTCAATAATGATGCACATGTTATGATCGCCCTGGTCGTGTGTATTGTGAGGTTCTGATAGCATAAGACGGCGGCACTTACGTACTTGTTGCTCTCCTTGGAGTGCACGTTGCAGAAGATGCGTCGCATCTCCGAGGCTTGCACCGTATATCCGAGAGGCCTTAGACTCAAGTGCTTGCGTCGGAGTTCCGGTGTACATAAGACGAACGAGAGGGCGAACGCCAGTGGCAGGGTATTTGCCAAAAAGAGTGTTGCACATGGGGATTCGAACCCTGCAGCCAACGCGCTGTAGGCGCCGACTCCGTGAGTTCGGCTGTGAGGACCGCCTCGGTTATATGTCGGAAAGTTTCAACTCAAATTCAACCGCCATTCCGCTTGGCCCACACACCTCTTCAACCAGGATCGGCCGCATTCGTTGCTCTCTCAACTTTCCGACAATGGCTTCACAAATCCGGCAGCGCGTGGAGATGTTGAAAATAGATCAAGAAGCGGTTACCGCACATGGCAATGTGTACGAATATGTCTCTGTCAAAATCAATTGCCTCTCCAGCTACCATACCGCACATGACTTCGAGAAGGAGGTGAAGGAGTGTACCGACTACCTCGCCGAGTGGCCGCGCACCCGCCTTTTGGAGGAGCTTCAACGTGAAGGCGGCGATCCCGACGCGACCCTGGAAGCAGCCCATCGGTATGTATATCCTGTGTGACCGCATGTTATTGTTGGCGGATGTAATGATCATGGGGGCTAACGCATGTGCGACTTGATCAGGTATCTGGGTGGATGTATGGTGCCACAGAAGTGTCCCGAAGGAGCTCTCTTCGCTCTCGATGGGTTCTTTGGGGCAGACCCTTCTCCACTAGGCAAGCCGCGCGGTCGCTACGTCGGCGACCGCGCCTCGCCCGCCCTCTTCGCCAAAGCACACTCCCTCGCCGCTCGCGCGTACCTGGACAAGGTTATTGCCTACGATGAATCACCCATCTCCCGCGTCGAGCTCGCCTCTCAGGAGTTCAAGTACGGCCGTGTCGTACCCCTGCCCCAGTTTGGCGCGACATGCCTCTTGCCGCCGTTTTCGTACCTTGCATACGCCGCAACTCACGCAAACGAAGCCGCAAAACTCTCCTTCGTCTCTCCAGCTGTGATCATGGTTGGCGTGCGTCTGCGCGCCCTAGGAGAGGCCGCGGGCGTTGACGTCGATGCGATGGGCGGGGCGAAGCACTTCCGAGCGCTGTGGCGCGTGGTCAAACGGCGGGAGCGGGAGATACACGACGAAGAGCGGAAGAGGCAGGAAAAAGTGGCGCGCGCGGAGAACGAGTACGTGTGCGCGCGTGAGGAATGCGGGATCCGCGCGGAGCAGCGCAGGGCGCTGTTCGCCTGTTCAGGGAGGTGTCCGCCGGATTTAAAGCCGCGATATTGCAGCAAAGCGTGCCAGACGCAGGTGCGTGCCTTGGTTTTCCTTGCTGCAACGTCTACTCATGCACCCCCGCGCACCACAGGACTGGAAGAAACATAAGGCGATCTGCAAGCCCCTTGCGGTGCGCAAGCCAACAATTTCCGACGACGACAATGTTCACGCACTGTTCGAGCTCGGTGAAGCTGTGGACGATGCAACGCCCGACGAGATAGATGATGCCGACACGGACGGGTGTTCTGCTCAAGCTGAGCAGGAGAGTACGATGCCGTTCACATACCGCGATAGAACCATCGACATAGCAGCCCCCGGCTTCCCCGGAGGCTCCATTCAGGTTACTTCACAGACTATGGACCCGGCTTTCATGAGGGAGTTTAGAGACGAGGTAGCGAAGCGTATCAGGGCTGGGGGGAGAGGAATCTTAACTCCTGAGAAATAAGGTATTCAATTTCGTAAATCTCCGTGTCTTTTCTCTCTGACCTTGTGCGTAGGTCCCCGTTTTACAGTAGCTCAACCAGCCTATCGTCCTACAAGAAGGGCGACAAGCCGTTTATCGGCTTTCGTCGCCTGCGCTTCGATATAAAAACTTAGATGTCAGAATTATGCACAGTACACCTCTGTCCGCGGATAGTTAGCGAGTATCCTGTCAACGTGTAATATGAGATTGCGTGTGTTTGGTTCGTGGGTGGTGAACGCTGATGCCCCTGCTGGCCGAGGATTGCACTGTTCGACAGCGACCATACATACCGGCGCCAACTTAAGGGGCTGGTAGTGTTAACGCATGAGGTACACTAGATAGGCTATAGTAGCTTACATACCATTATCATATACGCTAATACAACGGTGTTCGCGCGGACGACTCAACGCCAATGTTCCAACATAGAGATCCTCACTAGAAACATTCTGACATGTTCAAATTTCAATAGACGCCAAGTAAAAAGTAGGTCACCGCCACCAATGCTCGTTGACCTGAACCATCACCACGCCGCACTTATAGCATCGACTAGAGTTACATCACTCTCAGGACTCTTTTGCGATGTTGGCTCGGATCGGTAAGCAGCACATGAACATTGTCGATCTGGGCGAAAACACACCGTGGTACGAGAACATGGAAGCGTATTACCACACCAAGAACAATTGCTTGTCGAGCTACCGCACCAACCACGACGTGAAGAAGGGGCTTAAGGCGTGCTCCGAATACATCAGTGCGCGGATCCGAGAAAATCCTTCGGCGAAGGCGAGCATAAATCTGGAACCCGAGGCAATTCTCGACCGTGCCATTCGGTATGGTCCCTATACCTTCTGAAGGGTTTCATACACAACTGATGCAGCTCCATCTGGCCAATTATCTCCCAGATATATCACCGGATGCGGCGTCCGTCAGAAAGACTGCGAATCCGCCCTCTATGTGCTCGATTCTCTCCTCGACCCCTCTATCGACCCCGCGCTCTACGTCGGCGATCGCGCCTCGCCCGCAGTCCGCGCCCAGGCACACTCCGCCGCGGCATGCGCACACTATGAGAAGTACTGCGTTTTCAACGAGTCTCCGTCTGCTCGCGCGGAACTCTGCGCGCAAGAGGTTCACCTTGCGCGGCGCGAGCCCGCGCCCTTGTTGGGTACGACGCGGCTCGAGCCGCCGCTTTCGTATTTCGCACATGCTGCGCACCACGCGAACGAATCGGCGAAGCTCTCCCTCGTCTCTCCGGCCGTGTTACGGATCGGCATGGGCCTGCGCGACCTGGGCGAGGCGACGGGGATCGACGTGACGAAGATGGGGGGCGCGAAGGGATTCCGGGAGCTGTGGCGCGCCGTAGAGCGTCGTGAGCGGGAGATACACAAAGAGGAGAGAAAGAGGCGTAGGAGGGCGGAAATTGCGCCTCATCGGTATGTATGTGCGCGGGAGGGGTGCGGGATCAGTGCAGAGGGGCGAAGGGCGTTGTTGGCATGTTCCGGGAGGTGCCTACCGGACGTGAAGCCAAGCTACTGCAGCAAAGAGTGCCAGAAACAGGTGCGTAATCTGGTATTTCCTGGGCACCTATTTACCTACCTGTTTCTGCGTTTCGTAGGACTGGCCGAGACATAAACCGATTTGCAAACCTGTGTCAGAGCGCATGAAGCTCGATAAAGAGAAGGCTCGGATGTTCTTCGAACATGCTGACGATAGCGATCTGCTCGACGACGTAGAAGATGTCGGCGATTTAGAAGGGACGTCCGAAGTTAAGCGTACAACCTCGCTAACAGATCGTGCGCGAATAATCGATGTGCCAGCCCCCGGCGTGGTTGGAGGATACATCCAGGTCGCTTCAAATACGATGGTCCCAGCCGCTATGCGGGAGTTTAGGGATTCTATTATAGCCCTCGTACAGAACGAGCAAAACAGTGCTCATCAAGCTTGATGTTGAGGGTATGCATCACATCCAATGCTTAGTTCATGACTGATATTCTTCGCGTCTAGACACTTCGTTCGTCGTTTACCCGCGTTATAGGACTAAATGTCGCTTAGTATACTTTGGCAAACGGGCGGTTGTCCTGAGTACAATGTGGTTGACGGAGTAGTCTGCCGTTTAATCCTAGTTTCCACTGGTGCAATATGATAGACCATTAATGCTGCGACAGGAGGGTACAACATCTTCCGCGTATACGGCGTCAGGGAGAGAATTCTAGCCATGATGTGAACTGCCGATCCGGCGGCGTCCAGGTGAGTACTCGTCGTGCTGTTTCATTGGCTAGAGAGTGTATTCTCTCTCGCTGAGTTTGGTCTATCTGCACAATAGATGTAAGATCCTGTGATACGGTGGATCATCAGAATATCGTGAAACATGCGCACCACTGCCAGCTTTCCTTCCACAAAAAGTTCCCTCGTCCACTCTAGTAGCTCGCCGCATCTACATGGGTCCCATTGGCAAATGCAGGTTTCTCTCGTCGCGTTACAGTATATCCTGTACGCTAAACCGACAATGAAGACCTGCAAACTGTGGTACTTCCGCTTCACGAGTTCGTTCGCGAGCTGCACTGCGCTGCGGAAGCATGATAGCGGCGTGTCGCGCGTGGTAGGGCGCAGCTTGCTCGCACGGAGGTAACAATATACCCCTACTGATAATGCACATTCGACCGCGTAACCGTCTTCGAGGGGGTTGCCCCATTTTCCTGTGAGCATCTTGGATTCCGTTGCAGCCAGGATGGTGAGAAGGCGTGCGCGGCCTTCCTCAAAACCTGCGTCAGCGTCGCCTCCCGTCTCAAGACCGCTGAAGTATCTGCAGAAGAGATGCTTTGCGTAAGCGTCGTAAGCACCGAGCCTCGCTTCCCGGACTTACCGAACAGCGATCTCTGCACAAGACGCCCAGTCGGTTTGTTTTTCCTTCCGATCATGAGCAACACGAGCCTTGAGAATGGGAGTTGGGTTGACGCTTAGGCATTCTAGGCATAAATGGCGCGTGGAAGCCACCCGTGTAGTTGAGAAGGCGGTTATATCCTCGATATTGATAAAACATGAGAGGCAGAGCTCTACGTATTGGTCGAAACCTGGAGGAGGAGCACATAAATACATGGGTATGTCGGTATTATCGACCATGATAAGTGATCACGAGAGATTCAAGTAGAGCCAGGAAGTAGGGGTAGATGTTGAAAAGTGGGCACGGTGGTACGAGCGAACGCGCGGTACTTATAGCGGAATGGTCACGTTTTCGAGTACCTTTGTTCTGCGGTTGTTTTTGTTCAACAAAGCGTGTTGGCGCACAAGCTTGTATCGGAAAGACGATGTTAAATGATCGTGTCCGTGTACTTGGGCCACAGCAAAGCGAGAACGGTGGGGCGGACCACAAAATGAGAATGTGTGGCTTACAATGATTGAAGCCGTTCACACCATGATATAGACACACGTATTAGGAATGAGATTAATTCGTTTGTTTCTTAAGAGGACGTTCATAATTCCATGAGTAGTCTATATCCATATCCGTATTGCTAAATCGTGTGAGTTGGAATGCCCGCCCTCTACATCGCCGCCGGAGCACGGGCCTCAGCGCGCTTGGAGGGCTTGGGCCTCACGCGCTTGTCATCGACGGTGGGTGCAGCAGCCGCGATGTGGATCCTAGACAGCACTGGTCAACACAAGTTCACGTGAAAATGAGAGGTAGAGCTGCTCACTTCGAGGGTCTGGGGGACGGCCTGTCGCGCTTCTCGTTAACGGGCGTCGCAGCCGGGAGATCACGCATGGCCCTATGATGAAACCCAGAGCATGTCAGCATATTTTCGCATACCGGGAGTGAAGAGCAGCGTACTTGGAAGGCCTCGGAGAGGGCCTCTTCGCGCGGTTGTCCAGGACAGGGGTCGCCGCGGACTCATCGCGTAGGGCCCTGCGACGCGAAGGAGGGAATGTCAGTAGCGCACAGGTGTGGGAACCCGGGAAGGGCTTACCTGGAAGGCCTGGGCCTCGTGCGCTTCTCGTCGCGCACCTCAACAGTCGCTTCCGCATCGACGCGAGCGACCCTACGAAGGGGTTTGTGTCAGATCGACAGCGCGATAAACATAGGGGCAGCGCGCTTACTTGGAAGGCGAACCCTTGCGGCGAGCAGCGGGGGTCTCGCGGGCGTATACGAGTGCCCTGTGAGCACAGAAGGAGTGTGAGGGAAATGCGCGAAGAGAAGCAAGAGGATGGCTTACTTAGAGGGCCGAGGAGAGGGCCTGGGACGGTTGGCGCGGTTGTCGATGGTGTCGCGGGCGTTGAACTGTTTGAGTTCCTTCTTCACGAGGTCACCTTCAGGGAGCGGGTTGGCCGCCGCGATGAGGGCGAGGGCCATGAGAGTGATGGATACGAGAGTGCGGGAGTACATGTTGGTTTAGTTGGCGTGGGCGATAGAAGTCGGTGAAACTGTTGAAGGTGTGAAGGCTGATGGGTGATGGAGAGAATGCGTTTGTGCTGCGGGCTTTTATAGCGTTTGGGGGTCACCGCAGAGGAGGTCATGGTTAGGCAGAGTCTGAGCGAATCTCTGAGTGTCGCTAGGGGTTGCATATCGAGAGGAGAGAGAAAAGGGCGCTGTCCAACTGTGTGGAGGAGGTCGAACGCCGGACATATCCACCCTCCGTGCGTCCGACGCGATCACGTGACGAAAAGAAGGCTCCCCTCAAGGGGCACGGGGGGCGCGAATGTTTGAAGACAGGGGGGGGTTCTCCGAGAGATGACCATATACGGTAACGGGCGGTGCGCGCTGGAGGATATCCGAAGAGCTCTCGCCGTTGAGTGGTTGGAGGTTTTGCACAGGATGGAATGGGTGCCCCTCAAATGTTTCATTACGTAGCGCGCGTCCAATAGGCTTTTCACTTCTCGATCACTTCATGCGTCATTATACCGGACGATAGACCACGTACAGGTCGCTCTACCTATACCTCCGGTAGTGAGGGGGGCGGTGTGGACACTGGTGGAGGAGACACATACCTCTCAGGGGGCGTGAGGTGACGACAGAACTCGGCGATTCGTAGGGAGCGAAGACCCTAGCAGCTGAGAGCAAGCGGTGAGTACAATACCCCGAGGGCTATCGGCGGTTCACTTACATTGTCCGGACCGGGAGGCCGCGGTGTGCAAGGGTCTTCAGGCAGGTGATTCTTCGCGCTCCTAGGGTTCGCAGTTGGATTGGCTACGGAGTCAGGTCTGGGAGGCTTTGAATGTTAGCGGGGAGTCTGAGCAGCGCTTGCGAAAGTCCGAGGGTGCAGCTCGGTCCGTTCAGCTTCCGGCGCTTTTGGTTTTGAGGTGCACGGCATTTCGAGCCGCGCGGGTGTGAACGAGCATGATTACTATGTGCTTGGACGAGAGCGGTGAACACAGAACATTGTACGTGAAAAATGTATGGTACGAGGTGAGCTCCAAAACCAACGATACGACAGAGCATGTCTAGCTATTATAACGGACGCACGCGCCCCCCCTCACCTCCCGTCTACCCCGCCCGCGGCCGCCGCGCCTACGTCGACTTGAGCGTGACCTCGGAGAGCGTCTTGAACGCGTCGCGGTACGCGTCGAGCAGCGCCTTGACGCGCGCGCGCTCCGCAACGAGCGCCTCGTCCTCGTTCAGCAGCTCGCCGAACAGCTCGGGCTTGTACAGCGCGCTCACGAGGCGGTGCTGCACCTGCTGCGACGTGTTGTTCACGAGCAGGTGCATGATCGCCTTCGGGACGAGGTCCTGGATCGTCTGCCGGACGATGCCGAAGTACGACTGGATGAGCGAGCGGATGAGCGACGTCTCCATCTCCTCGCGCATCGTCAGCTGTGCCGCGCCGTCGGGGATCTGTGCCTACGCGCGTGAGTTGGGGATCGAAGGGGAGAGGCACGTGACTTACCGCCTCGATGTGCTTGCCTAGGCTCTTCATGTCGTACGCCGCGTTGCTCCGGTCCATCGTCCGCTTCCCCGCCATCAGCCCGCTCTCCAGCGAGGGGTCTGCCCCGCTCACGTCGCGCCCTGTCGCCGCCCCCGCCGCGCGCTCGACGTTCGGGCCCGACAGCGGGCCCGGGCCGTTCTGCCCGAAGAAGTAGTTCAGGAACGTCTCCTTCGCCGTCCCGTTCTGCGGGGACGTGCCCGTTGCAGACGCCCCGGAGACATTGCGAGACGCCGCATTCCCGGAATGATGGTGGTGATGATGGTGCCGGGGCGGAACCACCGTCGGGAGGGGAGATGAGGGGGCGCCGTGCCGCCGGTCGGAGGGCGAGGTCGACGCGGAACGGGCGATGCTTGTGTTCGAGCCATTCGGAAGACCGTTGGCCGCCGGCTCGTCTGTGGACTCGTCGTCTTCTGTCGGTGAAGAAGCGCCGTTGATCGACTCGACGGAGGAGGCCTGGGCGTAGTCGAGGGATTTGTGCTGTTGTGATCAGTGCCTCTGGGGGAACCGAGAGGGGCGGGCACTTACTCGGGGGAGGATCTGTTTTGGTGGGTTCGCCATCGAGTGCGCGGCGGCGGCGGAGCCCTGGATGAATGCCGGGTGGTTGGTGTTGATGTATGCGGTCTGGATGTCGATCAGGCTTTGGGTGTAGTCCGTCGCGGGCCCGAGGCGTTCCCTCAGCAGTTCAGACACGACCTCGACCAGTTGTGCGTGGAGCCTCGGGAACCGTTGGAGTTCCTGTAAATGGCATGGGAACGTGTCGGCCATAGCCAGTGAATGGAGGACGTACCGCGCTAGTGCAATTGTGACAGATCTTGACCAGCTCCTCGTACACGAGCTCCACGCACCGCAGGCTCGGCGCTTCCAGAAGCTTGATCTGCGGCTTCACCAACAAGTCGAACGCGATCTCGGGCACAAACAGGCTCGGCCGCGGGCCGGTCGAATTCCTGATCGCGGTCCGGATGTCTTGGCTGTCGAGGTTGTGCGTCGCGTCGATGCTCGTCAGCGCCGTCCCGAACACGTCGTTGAAGATGTAGTATATCCGCGCGCCGCCCGAGAGCTCCTTCGTCGAGATGTCCATGTTCGTGCCGTCGATCGACGCCACAAAGTCGCGCGCGAACTGCGTCATGAGCCGGAGGACGAGCGCGCCCTGCTGGTTCTTGTCGCCGTAGATCGCCGCGTCCCCGAACGAGTTGAGCTCCTGCTGCGCCTGGCCCATCAGCGTGTTCAGCCGCGCCTTCATGTCCGGCAGCTTCTCCCGGATGTGGTTCATCAGCACCGCGTTGAGCGACTTGGCGAGGTACCGCGTCCCGTTCTTGTGCGCGATGTTCCGGTACGCCGGGTGGCTCCGGAAGAACTCGGCCTCGGACTCGAGCGCGTCCGACATGGGCTTCTCGACGTTGATGTCCGCCTGCGAGCGGTTCACGACGCCGATGAAGCCGAGCTTGAGCGGGTACACGCGCCCGGTGAGGATGTCGAGCGCGTTCGTGCCCGCGTCCATCAGGTCGAGCTTCGTGAGGACGCCAATCGTGCGCCGCCCTTGGGGGTCCACGGAGCGCGCGAGCTTGAGCGCTTCTGAGTTTGCGAGGTCGACGTTTGCCGCGGATACGGCAAGGATCACGCTGCGCCACGGTCAGCGCGACGCGCGCGCGAGTGAAGAGTTACGTACCAGTTCGGTTTTGAGATGTAGTCGAGGACGAGGCTCCGTATTTGCCTTTCGATGTCACCTGGCTGGTCACCGACAGGAATCTGCGGAGAGTCAGGTCAGCACCGAGCGCGCTGCATACACACAACAATAGCCCCTCGCGTCTCTATGTGTGCTGTAAAATGACGTCCCCCATTGCACCATCTTTGTCTGCCCGGCGGTCCTTATCCTCCCATCCTCCCTTGCCCGCTAAGCCGTCCGCGTCTACCCCTAGCCCAGCTTTGACTTGCGGCGAAGGACGCGGGCATACGACAAGTTCCCCACCCTTACCGGACGCAACGAAGTATCAATTTCTGCGCGCGACGAGTCGCGACGGCTCCATTGGCGGTTGAAGTGAACCTAGGCTCGCCGGGACTCCGGCGGATCGCGTCCGTTCAGGCATTACGCGACCCTTCAACGTAGTACCAGCGCATCCCGCGCGAGACAGACGCAGCATTTCCCTCGTCAAGGCGAGAAAGCACCGAGTGAAAGGTGCGTATGGATGCCCGTGCCAGATAGTGACGCAAAAGTCCAAAACAAGAAAGTTAGCGACAAGGGACACACCTTTGTCAAGCCAGGCAGATCGACGAGCGTGAGGTCGAGGACATTGGGGCTATATATGCGGAGGTGAATGGGGAGCTTGCTGATGCCCTTGTTCTGGCCCGCCACCCGGAACGTCTCGGCCTCGATCTCTTTCCGGATGTCGTTGAAGTCGGAGTAGCGTTTGTCGATATGGAGGAACTGGCCCCACTCTGTGAACTCGGTTGGGTGTTCAGGCACGGGCGTGTGGATGAGTTGGAGAACAAGAGGTCTGCGGGTGACGATGCCTGAGCCACGGGGCAGGAAGTCGCGGCCGACGATACTGTGTGGTGGTGAGCGGTGTGGGGCAAGATAGACGAGGAGGGGTGGGCGCACGTTTCTAGTACACTAGACTTTCCTGCGGACTGACTGCCAACCTGCATCTCCTATTAGGCCGACGAAAAGCGTGAAAACACGTCTCGATACGCACCACGGCGAGCTGGGGCATGTCCAGCTCTCCGCCTAGCCGCACGTGAGCCACGGAGGTAAACGGGGAAGCAGAGGTGTCACTGACCAAGGTTGGCGAAGGTGTCCTGGAGCTTGTTGACGAGCTTGATGAGGTCCGCGTCCATGGCGGGTGGGTGGGTGGTCGGGGGGTCGTGAAGGTCGTGGGGGTCGTCGTGGAGGATGCAGAGAGAGGTCTCTGCTGCAGCCGTGCGCTGAACCGAGAGCAGGCGCCAAAACGCGTCGCCACGGCCGACACGCGACGCGGCCGGCGCCTCTGCCCTCGTCCCGCTGCCGAGCCGAGCACGGGCGTGCTTGCTGTGGCACCTCCGCCTCTTCTGCGCTCGCCGCAGGTCACTCGACCTCTTCCCTCTCTCTCCTCCGCCCTCCGCCCTCTGCCGCCTGCCCACGTCACCCCTGCGCTCGCTCTCGCCGTCCGCCCACGTCCGCGCGGCGATGAGCACCGACGACTTCTTCGAGCGCGGCTCCTCCAATCCCCACGCACACAGCACCGCCTACCCGCCCAAGCCAGAGACCTACTACGGCGAAGGCCCCTTCGACCCACCAAGCTCAGACGATGAGGCCGACCAGCTGCTAGAGAAGGGAGAGGAGCGCAGTGGGCGCATGATCGAGGAGGATGGAGACCTGGTCATTGGAAAGCGCGACAAGGTGCGTCTCCTGCGCCCCCTGGCCTGTGTCCCCTCACTCAAACTCTGGCCTGCAGAAACGACCCGCGTCGCTCAAATACCTCATAATATCTCTCGCGTCTCTCATTACAATCGCTGTTATCATTGGTATATTCGCCGCGCGCTCCTACACAGGCACCCCTTTCCGCATACAGGGCGTACAGCACCTCACCATGGACCATGTCTTCAACGGCACCTTTTCCGCACATAGATCGGACGTGCACTGGGTCCCAGAAGGTGTGTCCCCCCTCCATTGTTGTGTCTCCCGATGTCCGCATACCTCGAGTTGTACGAGCCGCCGGATACGGCCGTGCGTCCATATGCCCGTGCCCGGTACACTTCGAGTCCGTGCTCCACCATTGAATTCGGATATGAACCGTGGGCTCCGAGCTGCTCTTCCCGGATATCTCTCGGACAGACCATAGCCGCAACGCACGAGCTCCTATACACTCGCGTCGGCGATGGTCATGTATAGTGACCGGGTTTGAAGTTTCCCATTCATGGCTGTACGGTCTCAAGACCTGCGCCGCCCGCAGTGCACGCTCCGGCGGCTACTACCGACGCCGCTCTTTTTTATCTTAGACGTCGCGCATAGGTATTAACATTCACGCGCAGCGGGTGATGGCGTATTTGCAACGAGGAAGGGTAGCGGTATCGACCTCGTCGACCTAAAGACCAACTCGTCAAGACAGCTCGTTTCTTATTCTGACATCAAAGATGTGAATAACCTCGCTCTTCTTCCATTTGTGCTGGATTTCACGCGAGATATAGGAACGAGGCCTCCCGCTCGTATGGACCGAATGGAAATTGTCGTCCGACATGAAATACATGCTCGTCAAATCCAACCACCTCAAGGTGAGTTCCCTTACTTCCGTGACGCTACTGCGCTGACGCCCGCGCAGCAATGGCGTCACTCGAGCTTTGGCAATTACTACGTGCACGAGCTCGCGACGCAGGAGACGCGTCCGCTCAGGGCGCCGTCTCACCCTCCTGTCACCGCGTACGCCACCTGGTCCCCCTCGGGCCAGTCCATCGCGTTCGTAGCAGAAAACGACCTTTACGTCGTCCCTTCTCCCTTGTACGCTTTTTCCCTCCCCACGTTCCCAGCTGCGTAGCTCACACACATGCAGCGACGACCCTGTCCGCGTGACAACGACGGGCAACGCGTCCCTCTTCCACGGCGTCCCCGACTGGGCGTACGAGGAAGAGGTCTTCGGCGACGACTACGCGCTCTGGTGGTCCCCGGACGCGACGAAGCTCGCGTTCCTCCGCTTCGACGAGACCGCCGTCGACGAGTTCTCCTTCCCGGTGTACAACCCCTCGGACGACTCGTACGCGGTCGTGCCGTACCCGTCGCACGTGACGATGAAGTACCCGAAGCCGGGGTACGCGAACCCGCTCGTGTCCGTGCACGTGTTTAGGCTGCACTCGTACCGCGCGGTGCTGCAGGAGGCGGGCGAGGCGAACGTGAACAAGTCGCTGCTCGCGCAGCAGGCGACGGTGCAGCTCGAGTGGACGGGACACACGACGCCGCAGGATAGGATCGTCGCGGAGGTGGCGTGGGTCGGGGACGACGCGCTGCTGGTGCGGGAGGTGACGCGCGCGGCGGAGGATGGGGACGTGATTATGTTCGATATGACCACGCATACCTGGTTCCAAGGGACGGCGGTGCGGCGGCTCGGCAAGGATGGCGAGCAGGGTGACGCAGGTTGGATTGAGGCGGTGCGTAACGCGTGGAGGCTGGTAAAGCGGGAGCTGACACGGCCCTAACAGATCCAGGCTATTTACCCCCTCCCGGAAGAGCTGTGGTTGAACGAAGAGGAGCCGGCATATCTCGACATCGTGCCGACTCCCGAGGGGTACAACCACGTCGCGTTGTTCAGCCCCGCGAACTCTACGACACCGCGCTTCCTGACCTCAGGCCCGTGGGAGGTGACGAGCGGGATCCTCGCCGTCGACGTGAGCCGCGGTCTCGTGTGAGTACAATCCACCCTCCGCTCAGTGCGCTGGTGCTGAATCACGTGATATGTGTAGGTATTTCCAGGCGGCGAACCCGTCCTCGACCCAGCGCCACATCTACTCTGTGCCGCTTCCGAAAACTGGGGACACGACGCGGGCGGAGCCGACGGCACTCACGGACACGTCCAGTGCCGGGTTTTACGAAGCGAGCTTCTCGCCCGAGGGCGGGTTCTATCTACTCAGCTACCGCGGGCCGCACGCGCCGTGGCAGCGCGTGATCCACGTCGGCGACGACAGTGCGTGCCCTTGCCCTGAGTGTGCCAAGGCGGATTGCTAACGGGCTGAACGCGCAGAGTTCGACTATGTGTTGACGGAGAACCCGCAGCTGAACACGACGCTCGCGCAGTACGAGATGCCGATCGTCACGCACTCGACGATCGAGAACGACGGCTATGGTGCGTGTGCCCTCGGCCCCCTCTCCCTCTCACTCTCTGCGTACCCTTGCTGACGCGAGCGTGTAGAATTGAACGTGCTGGAGATGCGGCCGCCGCGGATGGACGATTCGGGGCGGACGAAGTACCCGGTGCTGTTCCGGGTGTACGGCGGACCGGGTTCGCAAATGGTTGATGTGCGGTTCGGGCACGATTGGCACGACTACCTCGTCGCGGAGCTGCAGTACATCGTCGTTGTCGTCGACGGGCGCGGCACGGGCTTCCGCGGGCGCGCGCTGCGCAACCCGGTGAAGAACAACCTCGGGCGGTGGGAGACGGTGGACCAGATCGCGGCCGCGAAGGTGTGGGCGGCGAAGGAGTATGTGGACCCGAAGCGGATCGGCATCTGGGGATGGAGCTATGGGGGCTTCATGAGCTCGAAGGTGATCGAGGCTGACGCGGGCGTGCATTCGCTCGCAATGGCCGTTGCGGTAGGCGCTTTCCCTCACTTTGGTCGCGACATGCCGCTGAAGTTCGATCCGTCTGAAGCCTGTGACGAGCTGGAGGCTCTATGGTACGTTCGCCTAGCTTAAGCCGTCGTAAAGCTCCATTAACACCTCCGTTTCTTCAGACTCGATCTACACGGAGCGGTACATGAACCTACCGGACGCGAACCCCGAGGGGTACACGACCGCGTCGATCTCGAACGTGACGGGCTTCCACCACGCGGATTTCCTCCTCGCGCACGGCTCGGGCGACGACAACGTGCACTACGCGAACTCGGCGCACCTCATCGACATGTTCACGCGCGAGAAGGTGCGCGGGTACCGCTTCCGGATGTTCACGGACAGGTGCGTCGCGCGGCGCTCGCCTCAGGGGCGCACAGGGGCTGACGCGCGGGGACGATGCAGCGACCACAGCATATACAGGAGGGGCGCGAACCGGGAGCTGTATGAGTTCATGACGGAGTTCTTGCTCGAGAAGTGGGGCAAGGGCGGGAAGAAGCGGACGTGGTGATCGCGCGTACGTGCGGAGACTGCTGAGTATCTATTTATCTCGTTACTTGGAATGTTGGATGGCTTCGTGACTCCGTCAGCTCCGCGACCGCCCTACGCCGCCGCGCAAGTGCTTGAGAAGGTGATGACTGTCCCCACGACGCCGGTCCCCACGATGCCGGTTTCGGAGCTGCGAACGACCTCATGGTTCCAGGTTGTCTCCCAGAGGGCTCGGATGCGTGCTGGAGCTGAAGCTCCCGACGGCCCCGATTCTCCGTTCTAAGCCGATTCCTCGACTTGCCGCACATTCAATGTACAGCGCGTCCGGATCGAAGAGGACGCACACATCCGACTCGTTCCCAGAATATCTTGCAACCACATCGGGATACCCAACGTATCGCTGCCGCCCGAGACCGGTCAGACCGCTGACCCCAGTCCCCCTCCGCGCACCACTCATTGTCGAGGGGCGCATTCTCGAAGGTTCATCCCGCCCCTCAGCCCCTGATGCTGGCTTTTCCGCCCACCTCGCGACGTCAGTCCGCGTGGACCGCTCCGACGAAATGGGGCCCTGGTGGATCTCAGGCAGAGGTTGTTGGGTGCTATTTCGACAGACCCCCTACGCGGGCGGAATAACGCACCCCTGATGGGAGCGGCAGCGGGTACTGGAGGTCAGTAAGGAGAGGGCGGTGTCGTAGCGGACGCTTATCGGGGCGGTTCATTGCGGGTGCGGGGTACCTCGGGATGGCGGAGGTGAGTGCGTCTGCGACCTGTGCGGCTCCGACTGGCTGATCGGCCGAGGTGTGTCAGAGCCTCGACCTGTAACTGTTCAAGCACGCATTCCATGCTGGCGAGCACCGCTCGGAATGGGGCGTCCAAGCCCTCGTTTCAGCCGCTTGCTTCCCAAGTGCGCCAAGCTCATCACGGTGTAGGACGGCAAGAGTCGAACGACGACTGACGATGACCGAACGAAGTGATGTAAGCACCTGTGGGTCGAGAACTGGGCCTGACATCATCTCACAGGAACGGACATATTCGAACGCTTTTGGAGTTTTCACCCTCGATCACTCTGAAGCATCCGGCGCTCGAGAGAGGAATTTTGGCGGAGGGGCTCCTCGGCGAACAGGGAACTACCCCAGGCGGTGTCGTTCGAAGAGACACAGCCTTCTAGGAATCATTTCGACCCTCGCGGAACGTCGCTGAATATGATGATGTTTGCCGCCATACCCCCTCTCCTTCCGCCGCGAAGCCACCCCTCTGCACTTTACTTCCGCGATCACGTGATTGGAGCACGCTCGTAACTTCCGCTCCGGCCGCCTCAAACTTGACTCCTGCCTCGATCGACTTACGGGGCGCGTCTCTCCACGGAGAATTTCAGCGGCCACAGGGGCTCCCGCTCCAGACCTGACTTCGAGCTCGTCAGCACTCCTCTTACTCGGCGATGGAATATAAATTTCGGCAGTGTTTTCACCCACTCCCCATCCCTCGCCCTCTCCTCGACGCCTCGTCGACCTCCGCAGACCCCCTCCCTCCTCACCACACCCCTCCCTCCTCTTCCTAGACCGCCATGTACTCCCGCGCCCTCCTGTTCGCCATCGCCCTCGTGGCGCTCGCGCTCATCGCTGCGGCCAACCCCGTCCCCGAGGCGCTCGTCAAGAAGGAGCTCAAGCAGTTCAACGCCCGTGCCGCGGCAGCGAAGCGCGCCTCGCGCCCCCGCCCCTCCGCCAGCCCGAGGCCCTCGCCCCGCCCTTCCAGGTATGCATCTCCTCTCGTCATTGCTGAGCGTCACGCTGATCATCGCTCACCGTTCGCAGGGCAATCGTGTACGCCCGCGAGACTGAGCCCGTTGTGGCCCCGGCCGCCCTCGACAAGCGCGCCAGGAACAGGCCCTCCCACAAGCCGTCCAAGTGAGTAGTCACCCGCTTCCCCTCGTGCATGTATCTGACATCGAGACTCGTAGGGTTCCCCGCGGTACTGCCGTGGCTACCCCGGCTCGCTCGCGGCCCTCCAGCAGGCCTTCCAGCAGGCCCTCAAACAGGCCCAAGTAAGTGGCTGGTGTATGCTTGAAACGCTCGAATGTCACGCTTACACGGCGTCGCACAGGTCCACGTAGGGAGTTCGCTCCCTCTCCGCGCGTCACGAGCGCGCAGGGACTCCCACGACATCACGCACGATAGAGAGGTTCGCGACGTCGGACACTTGGACAATGTTTTCTTTTCGTTTTCGTATCAGACAGTTTCGGCAGTCCGCGTAGCTACGAGATGTGAACATATAGACTAGGTAGACACCAAAATGACATGGGTTGCACATGTCCTTCTCCTTTGCTCCGTTTATATTTTCGTCTCGGTCAACGCGGAAGTGGGCCGAATGCGCGAGGAGTTTAACTCCATCTTCTCCGAGTCTAGAGCCCTCGTCAAACGCGCACCTCTATCGGTCGTATCATTACGCGCAGTCGAGGGCACGAATATTTGCCCGGTGCGACGAAGAGGCCGGAGCGGGGGTGGCGCTGCGGCCGTGAGTCGGACCCACTCCTCGGCTGGTCCGGCTATTCGCGTTCGACCAATCCCGTGTTGTGCATTTGCTGCGCACATCCTCACTCCCACTTTCAACGACCATGAGCCTTTGGGCAGACTGCTGAGCGTGAGGTAAGTCCGTACCATGCTTTCTGGTACAAACGCTGAAGCTTGGTGGGATGTCACGTGGTAAGGCAGTAAAGCGCATTCGGGTCGCAGGATGCTGCTTCAACTTGTGCGCCATCAACATGCACGCCCGCTCGATTTGCTTCCGGTACTAGCGTCCTTGCTCGCGCTTTCATTTTTCATCGAGGCGGTTCAAATGGGCTGCATCGGCAGGGGCCGTCGTTCATCCTACTGCGCGTCCGAGTGGGGGCACAACGTCGTCCGCCAAGGGCCGGCCACCGGCTGCTGCGCCTCCTCTCCCCGCACGAGTACTTACGCTCGACGTCTCGACCTCAATGCTCTTCGATAACTACCTCATTCGCTCCTTCTCTTCCTCCACACCTCTCATTGGACTTGCTCGCTATAAACTGGTATGCGTACGTCTTCCCCCTCGCAAGTTTCCGTTCTCAAACTCCCGCCAAACAGACATCTTATAATGGTGCCCCCAACACACATCCATAGCGCGACCGCCGCAGTCGACGGAGCGAGCCTCCAAACCCTCTGGCGGTCATTCGCTATGATCATCGTCTCCGAGATCGGCGACAAGACCTTCCTCATCGCCGCTATCCTTGCTATGCGCCACCCCCGCCGCCTCGTCTTCTCCGGCGCGTTCGCCTCCCTCGTCCTCATGTCCCTCCTCTCCGCCGAGCTCGGCCAAATCCTCCCCCACCTCATCCCCCGCCGCTGGACGCAGGCGTGCGCGGCGGTGCTCTTCCTCGTCTTCGGCGCCAAGACGTTCCGCGAGGGCCGCGCGATGAAGGACGGGGACGATGCGATGCAGGAGGAGATGAGGGAGGCGAAGGAGGACATCGAGGGCGACCAGGCTGTGCGGGATGCCGAGGATGTTGACGCGCTAGAGCTGGGGGAGAAGGTCGTCCCTCTCGAGGCGATGGAGAGGGGGTGCGGGTACGCTGAGGGGTGCGCGAGGAGGAGGTCGCCCACGGAACGCTCTACATCGCCCGGCCTCCCTGGTGGGTGCGCGCAGAAGGGGCTAGCGGCGTACACCGAGTCAACGCGCAAGTTCTTCAGCTACCTGCTCGGGCCTGTGTTCGTGCAGGCGTTCGTTCTCACTTTCCTCGGGGAGTGGGGAGACCGCAGCCAGATATCCACTATCGCGTTGGCCGCCGCGGACGTGAGTCGTACGTTTCTTCATGTTCGTCAGAAGGCTGACTAGGCCCGTGCCTCTAATAGAACGTGTATGTTGTTGCTCTTGGAACCGTAGTCGGACACTCGTGTTGCACGACGCTTGCCGTGGTCGGGGGGCGGTATATTTCCACGACGAAAGTCTCCGTGAAGCACAGTGAGCACCGTCATTTTGTTCGCGCGCCAGATCGCTCTGCTGACCGCATTCCCGTTGCGCCCCAGTAACGCTCTCTGCGAGCGCGTTATTCCTTCTCTTTGGTGTTGTATATCTGTATGAGGCCGTCACTGCGTTGGATTCGGATGGGACGGTTTTGCGCGCTGCGATGATGACGTCATAACCGACGGATTTTCGTTCTGCTCTCTGTCGCCAGTGGTCTCTGGACTAGTACCACTGCGTTTGTACACTATTAGCCTATCTATATTGTGTTTTGCATACCTGGTCGTCGGCCAAGGTCGAGCGGCAGTTGGTCGCCCAGCGCAGGACGCAAGCCTGAAGGCGCTTAGACTATTTTTGTACGGCGGCAATTGCCGAGTGTGCCACGTTACAGCCCGGACCGCGACGGGAAGCGCCTGTGCAGTTTGCTATTCAACGCCGTTCTTTCGGATGACGGTCGTTCATGAAGTCGCCTTCAACATCCCTCTAGGCCTTCACAGGACACGTAGACACCTCGACGAACTTGCCCTCATCAGACAGGAGATATGGTACGACTACCGCCAGCTTCCCGACCTCACTCAAACCTACAGCGACGAAGTCAGACGACTCGATGAGGTACCTTACGAGGTCCTCAAAGCTCGCGCCCGTTCGTACGACGGACCTGCGATGCTCGAGTATGCGCTACGGTGAGTATGCATGATACGACACGACTTTCTGCTTCACTCACCTCTCTTTTTAGGAATCTGGCCGACTGTGATAGACCAGCCGAGCTCAGCATATACCAAATCTTGGAAATAGTCGACTTCGTGTCTGACGACCTGGCCTTGCTATGTGGAAGAAAGCGGCCAGAGATGTACATTATGGACTCCGATCTCGCGGTGCGAGCCCGGGCCCTCCGCGCATGGATTTTCTTCCAGGCCCACTTCTGCTCTCGTCGCTGGGGCACCCTCCTGGAGATCCGCAACAACCCGCACATCAACAACGCCGTCCACGCGTCCCACTGCGCCGTCATGTGCTCGGACTTTGTCCCACCCATCACTATACGCGTGGCCGAGTGGCTCATGACACTCAATGCCCGGTATGCCATCAACATACGCTGGACAGAGCCTTTCGACAAGTTCAAGGAAATTTGGCACCAATACAACCAGTACATCGCGTGGCAAGACGCCCGCGAGAAGGCGCGCGCAGACAAGGTCGCGAAAGCTCCTAACAAGTACCGCTGCGCGGCGGAGGGGTGTGGTATACAGGCCACGCACCGTAGCGCGCTACGCAAGTGCGGGGGCAGATGCCCCCCTGAGCGGAAACCTCACTACTGTAGTTGGGCGTGTCAGGAGCGCGTAAGTCTCAACACGTCACGTGTCCGACTCGTCTGACTCCGAACGCCTTTAGCATTGGTTTGTGCATCGCTACTTCTGCAAACCCGGAGTCGTTGACGAGCACATACCTGATGACGACGGAGACCCAGACTGGATCGACGAGGACGAGTGCATCACCGAGGCCCCGTACACCCGTCTACCCGACAGGCGTGTCATTGCCGCTTGGCCAGATTCGGAGATCTTCGTTGACATCCCTCACCCGAGCCCATACCGTAAGGGACACGTCCTCCGCGTGCGGACATCGACGTTCAGCCCCGACTTTCTACGCTCTTACCGTGCCCTCTGGGAGGCGCCAGATTGGCGGAGGAGGCAGATAGAGAAGGTGTGTCGCAACTTCACATCGACCTTGCGTGTTCGTTTCTCACCGGATTGTAGATCGCGTCGAAACAGATGTTTGGACCGTCCTGGTTCAGCTGGCCCCGGTTCGACAAACCGCCACGGATAAATCCGACGGAAATCGACCTCATGATGATAGAATGGGAGCGGGAACTCGAGAGGAAGTCGCCAATTGCCTTGACGAACTGGGAGATGGCGTAGACAGCTATCCTTATTCCTTCATTCTACCCGTTCGCGTAACTTATTCGCATGTTATGACACTGCTCTCGTTACTACGCTATAGATGTCTAGATTGCTTTGCCCCCGGAACACGTGTCTGCTCTACACTGGATTCGGTGCTATCAACTAGCACCGCTCCGGGTGTGTGACTGATTATAGCCGCAGGTTTCACATGCCATCACCGTTCAAGTCTTCGTGCCGGCAATGGCTGCCCACGATATCTCTGGTGCCTGCAGTGGACCCTCATATGTATGTATTCGTTGACGATTCGTCGACTCTGGATGGATGACGTTCTACTCTTCTAGGTGAAACTTCTGTTCGGGTGTCGCGTCGTACACACGCGATTGTGGCCGACCTTTCGAGTAAACGCCGGTCGCAAAGGCGGGCCGTCAGCACGTACATCGGACTCTGCTATCCCCGTGGTCTATCGACTAGTACAGTGACGCATGAGGTGATCGAAAAGAGAAAAGTGTATCGAACGCGCGTTACGCAATGGAATATTGAGGGGTACCCATTCCATCCTATGCAAACCGTTCAACCACTCAACGCCGAGAGTCCGTCGGATATCCTCCAGCGTACACCGCCCGTTGCCGAATATGGTCATTCCCCGGAGAACTCCCCCTGTCTTCAAACATTCGCGCCCCCGCGCGCCCCTTAGGGGGGCCTTCTTTGCGTCACGTGACCGCGTCGGACGCACGGAAGGTGGATAAGTCCGGCGTTCGCCCTCCCCCTCACAATTGGAGCAGCGCCCTTTACTCTCTCCTCTCGATATGCAACCCCTAGCGACACTCAGAGATTCGCTCAGACTCTGCATAACCATGGCCTCTGTGGTGACTCCCAAACGCTATAAAAGCCCGCAGTACGAACGCCTTCTCCCCATCATCCATCAGCCTTCACACCTTCACCAGTTCTGCCGACTTCTATCGCCCACGCCAACCAAGCCGATATGTACTCCCGCACTCTCGTATCCATCACTCTCATGGCTCTCGCCCTCATCGCGGCGTCCAACCCGCTCCCTGAGGGTGACCTCGTGAAGAAGGAACTCAAACAGTTCAACGCCCGCGACACCATCGACAGTCGCGCCAACCGTCCCAGGCCCTCTCCTCGGCCCTCCAAGTAAGCCATCCACCTGCTTCGTCTCGCGCATCACACTGACGTTCTTTCGGTGCTCACAGGGCACTTGTGTACGCCCGCGAGACCCCCGCTACTCGCCGCAAGGGTTCGCCTTCCAAGTAAGCGCGACGCCCCTATATTTACCACGCTGTCGATCTGACATAAACACTTTCATAGGGTTGCTCGCGTCGACGCGGAGGCGACTGTTGAGGTGCGCGATGAGAAGCGCACGAGGCCCAGGCCTTCCAGGTAAGCTTTTCACTGGTGCCCACTCCTATGCGTCAATGACATTCCGCCTTCGCGTCGCAGGGCCCTACGTGAAGAGTCTGCGGCGACCCCTGTCCTGGACAACCGCGCGAAGAGGCCTTCTCCCAGACCTTCCAAGTACGTCATGTCGTGGTCCCGCTGTGCGAATGTATGCTGACTTGCTCCGCGCCCCACCATAGGGCCATGCGTGATCTCCCGGCTGCGACGCCCGTTCACGAGAAGCGCGCCAAGCCGTCGCCCAGACCCTCAAGGTGAGCTTAATCTAGATAACGTTCTCACGTGAACGGGTGTTGACCACTGCTGCATAGGGTCCGTATTGCGGCTGCTGCTTCACCCACTGCCGACGACAAGCGCGTGAGGCCCAAGCCCTCCAAGCGCGCTGAGGCCCGTGCTCCGACGGCGATGTAGAGTCATTGTAGAGGGCGGGTATCTCAATTCACAGTTTTGGCATTGCGGATATGGATATAGACTAGTCATGGAATTATGAATGTCCTTTTAAAAATAAACGTTTAACCTCCTACCTAATGCGTCGCGCCACATCACGGCGTGAAAAGCAAACGTCTTCATGAGCCACACAAACTTATTTACCGTCCGACCATCCTCGCTTTGCTGTGGCCCGAGCATGTGGGAGTGATCATTTGATCCAATACCCGCATCGCCTTTTTTGCAGAGGGGTGTGCGCTAACACGCTTTGTTGAACAAAAACTAATCGTAGAACAAAGACACTCCAAAACGTGACCACTCCGCTATAAGTACAGCGCGTCTGCCCTTACCACCGTGTCCATTTTGCAACTCCTACCTCCACTTCCTGGCTGTATACGAACCTCTCCTGACTACTTACCATGGCTAATAATGCGAACATACCCATATATTTGGCCCGTCCACATCCTCCAGGTTTCGATCAATACGTGGAGCTCTGTCTCTCATGTTTTGTCAACATCGTGGATATCACCGCTCTCTCGACTACACGGGTGGCTTCCACGCACAGTTTATGCCTGGAATGTCTGAGCGTCAACCCAACATCCGTTCTTAAGGCTCGTGTCGCTCGTGGTCGGAAGGAAAAGCAGACCTACTGGGCGTCGAGTACGGAGATCGCTGTTCGGTAAGCTCGGAAAGCGAGGTTTGGTGCTTACGACGCTTACGCAGGTCCTCTACGCCTCTTCTGCAGATACTTAAGCGGTCTTGAGACGGGAGGCGACGCTGACGCAGGTTTTGAAGAAGGCCGTGCAGGCATCCTTACCATGTTGGCTGCGACGGAATCCAAGACGCTCACAGAAAAATGGGGCAACCCCCTCGAAGACGGGTGCGCGGTCGAATGCGCATTATCCGTAGGGGTCTATTGTTACCTTCGTGCGAGCGAGCTGCGCCCTACCACGCGCGACACCCCGATATCATGTTTCCGCAGCGCAGTCCAGCTCGCGAACGAACTCGTGAAGAGGAAGTACCACAGTTTGCAGGTCTTCATTGTCGGTTTAGCGTACAGAATATACTCTAACACGACGAGAGAGACTTGCATCTGCCAGTGGGAGCCGTGTAGATGCGGTGAGCTGCTGGAATGGACGAGGGAACTTTTCGAAGAAGGGAAGTTAGCAGTGGTGCGCACGTTTCTGGTGATCCACGTACCACCTGAGGATCTCACGCCTATCGTGTAGATAGACCAAACTCAGAGAGCGAGGATATACTCTCTGGCGAATGAGATAGCACGACGAGTACTCACCTGGACGCCACCAGATCGGCAGTCCGCATGGTCACTAGGATTCTCTCCTTAATGTCGCACACAGAAGATATTGTACCCTCCTGTCGCACAAGATTAATGGTCTATCATATTGCATGAGCGGAAACTAGGATGAACCGGCATATCCCAGTCAACTGTACTGTACCCAATACATCAGCCCGTTCGCGGAAGAATACGTGACGTTAATCCTGGTAAAAGAAGTGTCTAGACGTGAAGAGTATTAGTCATGGATCGAGTCTAGTAGAGCTTGGTTGTAATACATACGCTCAGCATCAAGCATGATCAGCACCATTTTGCTCATTCTGTACTAGACCCATGATAGAATCCCTGAACTCCCGCATGGAAGCCGGGTCCACCGTACTCGAAGCGATCTGGATAAATCCTCCAACAAAGCCGGGGGCTGGCACGTGGATTATTCGAGCACGATCTGTTAGAGAGGTTTTACGGAACATCTCTTCGATTTCAGAGACCCCTTCTTCATCGTCGGTATCGTCTACCTCGTCGAGCAGATCGCTATCATCAGCATCGCCGAGTTCGAAGAGCATCTGAGCCTTCTCTTTGTCGGCGACCTTCGGCTTCGTGCGCTCTGACATACGTTTGCAGGTCGGTTTATGTCTCGGCCAATCCTATGAAACGTATAAACAGGTAGGTAAACAGGTGCCCAGGAAATGCTAAATCGCGCACCTGTTTCTGGCACTCTTTGCTGCAATAGCTTGGCTTCAAGTCTGGTGGACACCTCCCGGAGCACGCTAACAACGCTCTCCGCCCCTCTGCACTGATCCCGCATCCCTCCCGCGCGCATACATACCGATTGGGAGCGTTTTCCGCCCTCCTCTGCCTCTTTCTCTCCTCTTTGTGTATCTCCCGCTCGCGACGCTCGACAGCGCGCCAAAGGTCTCGTAAACCCTTTGCGCCCCCCATCTTCGTCACGTCGATCCCCGTCGCCTCGCCCAGGTCGCGCAGGCCCATGCCGATCCGTAACACCGCCGGAGAGACGAGGGAGAGTTTCGCCGATTCGTTGGCGTGGTGCGCAGCATGTACGAAATACGAAAGCGGCGGCTCGAGCGGCGTCGTGCCCAACAGGGGCGCGGGTTCGCGCCGCGCAAGATGAACCTCCTGCGCGCGGAGTTCCGCGCGTGCCGACGGAGATTCGTTGTAAATGAGGTACTTCTCATAGTGGGCGCATGCCGGAGGCGCGATCGCCGACGTAGAGCGCAGGGTCGATAGAGGGGTCAAGGAGAGAGTCGAGCACATAGAGGGCGGCTTCGCAATTTTTATGATGGACTCCGCATCCGCTGATATACCTAGAAGAGGAATGAGCAGGCGAGGTGGCGTCAGTTGGGTATGGAGCGCTTGAGAAGATATAGGAGTCATACCGAATCGCGCGGTCGAGAATCGCCTCGGGTTCCATTTTTGGGCTTGCCCTCTCCGAAGGAGGCTCTCGAACCCGCGCACTGATATAGTCGGAACACTCCTCGAGCCCCTTCCGCACGTCGTGGGTGGTGCGATAGCTCCACAGGCAATTGATCTTGGTGGTGAAGTACGCCATCATGTTCTCGTAAAACGGCATGTTTTCGTCCAAGTCGACGACGTTCCAGCGCTGCTTGCCGACACGGGACAACATCGCCGAAGGCTTCTGAGAGTGATGGAACTCTGGTCGATGCTGTAAGTGCGGCATGATGATGGATTAAGCTAAAGAGTGGCACTGAGTATTGGTGGCGATGACTTGCTTTTTACTTGGCGTCTATCGAAATTTGAGCACCTCAGGATGTTTCTAGCGAGGATCGCTATGTTGGAAGTTTGAACATTGGTTTTTTTCGTTGCCTTACCCACGCGAATGTCGCTTTATTAACGCACATGATACTGGTATGTAAATTGCTAATGTAATCTGTCCAGTGTACTTCACGCATTTGCACTTGACCCCGGTACCACTTCTGACTTCTAAGTTGCCCATTCACCTCTGCCTTCCACAGGTTGACGGCGCCCGGTACGGGATGTACGCGGAAAGCCGTCGAGCGGGGCCCGGGGGATGCTGGGACTGGGAGGGGCGAATTTGAACAGAGGATCAGCACCAGGGTCGCGGGGTAACATATATAGCGACTTCGAGAACCCATGATCCCCTGGGCTTCTATAGCATCCACTTGCTTCGTGGGAGCCGGTCGACAGGCGGTGCGGAGAAGGTACCTTGTCAGACTCGCCACGGGTCGAGTCTCGACATGCGGTGTCACCGCGCGGCATGTCGATCTGGCTCATGGGATTCGGTGGGATGTTTTAGGGATGTGCGCTTCGATCTCTATCTGTGATGGTGGAAGTTGCTCCGTGTTTGGAGTTGGGAAGAGTGCGCGTGGTCCTTGAACATGATCAGCGCAGCATCATCGAAGTGGATGGGGACAATGCGGGAGGGAACATGATAACCCCTAACCTAACCTGATGGATTTCGAGGTACACGTGACATGACGCGTCGCTGCTTGTCGCTTTTGAGGGCTCTCTATGTGGTGTAAAGATAATCGTACAACTGTCGTATGATGCAGAGCGCAGAGATATACAGTACACATTCAACAGGGGCTTCTGTTAGACGCACTCCCGAGCGACAGAGAAAACGCGGGCAGCGTAGTGAGTACCCGCGGAGACGCGCTGCTTCTCGTCGTTCCAGGCACGCGTTCCTGCCCTCTCGAGATCTTCGCCTTGTTCAGGGAGACGAGCACAATGATGACCATGGGGTAGATCGCCTACAAGTGCCGACATCAGCTTCTTGTACGGCAGTGGCAGGATAGCCGGAAAACGTACCACGAACGAGATCAAACACCCGTTTGTCAGATAGAAGGAAAGGTTGTACCATGCCGGCGCGGCTGCTTGCACGTCTTTTCGGCCGAACGTTGATGTGAATGCGTAGATCACGACGATAGTCCATAGCGTGCAGTAGACGGCGCCGGATTCCACGAGCATGATAAGCGCTTTGACGACCTGTGAGCGGGCATGGTTCTGTCTGAGGTACTTGTCGAGTAGACGTCTGTGCTTCCTGTGTTTGCGAGGCGCAATCAGGCGAGGGAAAACAGCTGAAGAAGATGGCGCAGATACGGACCATGCTTGAAGCGCAATCATGCCTGTCGCAGCTGCGTTCGTAAGGAGGGAGAACAAAGCGGAGAGTGCGCCGAACACGCCGGAGAAGAACGCGGAAACCATGTCGAGGCCGTTGGGCTCTACCGAGTCATCAATAGAGGTGGACACGATCGACATGAACGTAAGTCCTATGCAGTGTCGAGTTAGCACACGAGGACCAAGGTCAGATGTTGCAGTGTACCTAGAGTCGCGACGAGAAGGAATATGCCACAGAGACAGCGCACATTCTTGTTCCCTGGCCAGACGGCGAGGGCACGCCACCATACGACGACATCGCCTACGAACATCTGTCGCGGGAGTAAGTACATGCGATGGAGCGAAATTCTACGGTCTGGGGCATACGTTGATGGTAAGCGCTGTCGGCGTTGCGCGCTGTTGAACCTTGCGCAACATAAGTATAGACTTGGTCGAGAAAGCCGTGCCATAGATGTCGGATGCAGCAGCCATGGAGTGGCGATTGAATGACAGCATGTATGCGACATTGACTACCCAATAGAACGCCGTGGAGGCGTAGAGGAGTGCAGTCGCCACGAGGAGGATTTTCCTGGAGTGAGGCTTGATACCTTGTCGCCTGTAGGTGGATGCAATCAGCATGGTGAGTTGTAGGGGGGTCAGAGGACGTGTAATGCCCACCAAAGAAGGTACACAGAGGCAAACGCGAGTATTGAGACGACGCCTAGACAAGCATGAACGCCGGAAAACGAGCGCTTCGACAAAGCTGCGATGACTTACCAAAAAGGAAGGTGACGATCACGTTGGTGAGGAGGAGCCGAGCGTTGATGACTCCGTCCGAGATACTGAGGAACGCCAGCGCGTCCTCATTCACAGTTTGCCGTGCGCTCATGACGGAGATGCGCCGCGCCAGGCGAGGTCCGTCCTTGGGGCTTAGCCGGGGGAGGGGGTTGCTACAAGGAGAGGGAGGGAGCTCGCAGTGGAAGATGGACTACTTGAGCGTGAACCTGTGCTTCGCGAAGATGGGGGGTGCCGCGTGGACCCGGCCGGTTGGAGCTTCTGCCAAGGTTACAGTTTGCGCATCCGTCCAGGGCATGGGAGAATTACCCAACGTACCTTTCCCCTCCGGCCGGAGGCGGCGACCGAGATGTGTGAGAGACCCGCTCAGCAGTCAGATCATAGATGGGGGTAGGATCTGTGGAGTTAGATCAGAGCTTGCCCGCTGCACGGTCGCTTTATTCGCGTTATAAGAGCGCTGGGGATCGTATTCCAAACTGGGTTCACGTGGCGACCAGAACACTGCTGTAGGAATTCGGCCGGCTTGGGCTGCGGCGAACCCATAGCGCACGACTGATCTTCTGATGAAGCATCGTGGCGTCTCAACTACTCATCCACTTCGAATTCTTAGGAAGCACCGCGGGTTCAGTAAAGCGCAACGGAAGAGCAGATGATATGGTTCTGTATGCCGCAAGGCAACTGACTGACCGCAAGCAATACATACCGGCACATTGATCGCGGCGCAACCTTTCCGTACAAACTATATGTCCACCTAGCAGTTCCCAGCAGCCAGAGCCTGTGTTCTGACACATACCGTGCTGTATAGCAAGAGAAGCGTGCTCACCATTTGTTTGCGAAATGGGTCGTTCTATTGAATATTCCAAGTTCGTCTGTCCTGGTTCCGGACTACGCGCGATGATTGCACGTTAAGGAGTGATATAGGTCGCGGTCCTGCATACGGAGGCATTGGATGGAATATTGTCAGGTAGATAGGCCTGCGAGGCAGGCAGAAGGGTAGACGATGTCGGGCCCGGGCTGCCTGAGCATTCGCGATAGGAAAACAGGCAGTTTCCGGGGAGCGCCCATGCCGCATGAGTGACCCAAACGCGTTATGTCACGCGTTTCTCGTCACCTGACGACCGCTTTCGAGCGCCTGATAACGCCCTTAAGTAGGCCGCCTGGATCCTCCACACCGCTCGTTCAACTTCAGTCCTGGTAAGCCCCTGTGCGTGCACTCGTCATTCCTGGTGAGCTTCATTATGTGTGAGATAGAAGGCATTCTATAAGCGTGGAGTGGATTGTACTAGT
Source organism: Porogramme epimiltina (assembly GCA_900155495.1). Lineage (NCBI taxonomy): Eukaryota > Fungi > Basidiomycota > Agaricomycetes > Polyporales > Polyporaceae > Porogramme > Porogramme epimiltina. The sequence goes on from FTLJ01000794.1 coordinate 66,087, forward strand.
ACAGTATGTCAAGGCTGGCAGTGCACACTGCGCCCAGAGTAAACTTCAGGCTTACGCGCAGTTCTCCCAGCCATATGCGCTGTACCCAGGTGTGGATGCTGTAGGCCCAAATGAGGGCTTGAGTGGAAGCTGATCTTCCCCTATGTCTAAACATCGAGGTTGTTTTCGATCCAGCTGCGGCGATTGAACCTATAGCTATTCGAATTCTTTTCTTCTTGGGGGTCAAGACAACTGTATCGCGTACGGAAGACATCTATTTCATATACGTACATCAACGACAACCCTTCCTTCTTGTGGGTCAAACCACAGGAAGGCGCAAGTCGTGTACGCGTGTGGCCCGTTGTCAAAATCGGCCACCAATAATAGCATTTGGTGGTGAGCGATTCATGATTGCATTTGAACGGGTAACCGTCTCGGTCCTTCTCCGCAACTTTGCATTACCCCATGTCCATATGCCCTGGACGTCAACTTACGGGGTTGTTGCAGTTCCGACCTATTACGAATCCTCCTACGTGCAGCTAGTTGTATACTTCTACTGCCCGTCATCATTCATGTACATTACCATTCCCCTTCAACGCACACAGGAGAGGTCGGCAGTCGCCAAAAAGTACGGACAAAAGTATCTACGTAAAATCCGACCGCCGCCCTCTGAACATCAGCGAATTCCTTTGCGGAGGCAGTCTCCTTGAGTCCATAGACCACTGGGCCCGGCGCCCCCGGCCATCGCCTCAGAACGTCAACGAAGGCCCGCAAAGCCTGCTTACACTGCTCCCATCGTGGATCCGGGGGGCAGAACCACAGGCAAACCGGTCGGGAGCGCTCCATGGCTGGCAGGACGCTCATACCTGACACCTCGCCCCAGATCCTCGCCACCACGGCCTCCCGCTCCCACTTGCGGATCTCCTGCCACTCCTCTGTCTGCACCATGACCGTGTCGAGAGCCATGACTTCCGCGCGGAAGTTGATCTCGTACGCCTCCCACACGAGCCGCCTCCTCACCGCGGCGTCGGACTTGACCGTCTCGAGCTTGACGGCGAGCTCGCCCAGCGCAGCGGTTGAGTCGGGATCGTACGAGTCCATTCGCGCGATCTTGCGGAACATGTCGATCGTGCGGTTCTGCCACTCCTGGCGGCGGAGCTCCCGGCGTAGGGTGGAGCCCTTCTTGCCTTGTGGCGCATGCGCCTTGAGGCTGTATTCACCCCAAAGAGCGGTCTTCCATTCGATGATCGAGAGGGGCTTGTTCGTCAGGCTGGCGTCAAAGAGTCGCGATCTGCAGAAGAGGCGGATGCGCGCGAGGTTGTGGAGGTATCGGTCGACTTTCGGGTCTACTTGAACATGCTCCGGATGAAGCACCCATTCGGGGACGTCCTCCGAGGCCGAGAGGCAGTCAATTAGAAAGGGTGGGGGGTAGAAGTAGAGTGCCTGGCTGTTAGTTTGGACGACTGGAGTGGCGCTTGTGAGAGCGGCTGCCCATGCAGGTGGGACGTCGAACAGCATAGAGGGTGAAAACATTCGTGCGGGGTGCACTTGCGGGTTGCTCTCCGACGCCGGCCCTCCGGATCCCTTCCCGCCGCGTCTCGTGGGTTTCTTTGACGCACCTGGATGCGCAATCGGCCCGCGTTGCTCTGCGGTACTCATCTGAAGGTGACCTGTCGCAATGGTGCCTTCGTCGTGCCGCGCTCGTTTTGACGGTGGTTGGTCGGATGCGGTATTCGGAGCGGCAGACAGGTTAAGGCGCGAAAGATGCGTGCCGGCCACGTGCTTTGAGACCGCCATGACCATCGAGCTGAGCCAGTTTCCGGTGAGGTTGGCCACCCCGATGAACGCGCCAGTGGTGTGAAGAATCGGCGGATCGCATTCTTCTGAGGAGAGGCCCTCCGGGGGCAGAGGCGATACCACTTCCCAAACTACGAGATGACGGGAGAGCGGCTGCACGAACCACACGGGAATACCAACTCGCCACCACGTCTGAATGTCCGCGCCTTCGTGGAAGAAGGCACCGACGACGGGAAGCACCGCATGGCTGAAATCGCGAGGGGATTCCAAGCGCGGCACGACCACTTCGAGGTACGTCTTGAGTCCTGCGAGCTCTAGACATAGCCTTTGCACGTGCGCGGCCACGGAGACCGCTCGACTTGCCCCCGTTGCGAGAGATTCCATGCGGAGTACACACTGTCGCAGGATCAACACAAGGAACTGGCCGTAGGCCTTGATCTGGGCCGGAACGCGTTCGAAGGGCGGCAGCTCTTGCACCACAAGTTGTGCGGCTCGCGCGAAGTCCGTCCGCAGTTCAGGGAGCAGGTATCCGAGGCCGACAACAGCGACGTCGTCCGAGGCGGCCCAGTGCTTGTCTGGATCGAGGGAAGTCCATAACGTGCTGGGAAGGTGTGGAGCGGCGCCTTTACGGGGTATGCAGATTACGTGCACCATGTTTTCGATATGTGGTTGTGGCCATACCGAGTACTCATGCAGCCCGAACCTGCCATCCTTGTATGTCTTGATGATCTGACGCTCAACTGGATATTCGGGTATCCAAGACATGTTGGGGGATGTATACACGAAGGATGTCAAGTTACCGTAGGATGCGACCTTGCCGTGGAAAGGTGGGCATATGGGAGGTGCTACAGAATCACGTGAGTAAGGGCAGAGCGCATAGGAGGCTAGTGACGTACCCTGGCCTTCACGATTTTTGCTTAGCACAAACTCAGACGGCTTTTCTGGCGCTTCGTACACCCATTCGTTGTACCTACCCGTGGAAGAAGGTAAGCGTCCGAACAGTTTGGCGCGGGTCCATACTACTGAACCTACCGGCGTGGCGAGTCGGCCATGTTGCCGAATCCCTGGGAGCCCGGGCCCTGCATGAAGGACGGATTGGGAATTGACGCCGGAGCAGAGAGAGAACGCGGTGTTCTGGAAGGGGAAATTTTACCACTGCCGCTCCTGGATTCACGGTCGTTTCGTTGCGTGTCCTACTTGGACTTATGTTGACCAACACCCTGTGTTACTTTCCGGCTTTCTTCCTGGCTTGATCGTCCTTTGATGGAGGGAACTCCGGCACCGCTGCTGTAAGACACGCACGCCGTACGTGCAATGGTTCGTGGACGTCTTGCAAGGTTTGTCAAAACCGCTCTGCGTGAGCGTACCTTGTTCGCGGCGTTGCTGCTGAGAGAAGCTGTTTGTCAAATGCTATGGTCAGACTCACTGCATTGACTATCTCCCAACATAACTGACTTGTCTGTGCCTTCTGTGCGCACGCAATGCTTGGATCGTTCGCCCACGATGAATGCTCTTGCCGCAGCACAGCTGATACTGACCAGCCTGAGCTGAGTCATGTCACAGTGAGAAAGCATACGCCATGATATAGCTACGTAAATACTTGCCGTGTTGTTCTCTAACCAGTTTGAGGCTGGCACAGTCTCCACGAAGGCAGCGAGCTGCCACTGGCAGCCTGAGTGCGTCAGCTGCAGCGTGGAGTCGGTGTTCAATGGCCATTTGCTCGGGGCTGGCTGGATTTGTTCAACATTCAAACTCCGCTGCAGTGGGACTGCCTTATCTAATCAGTTGAATTCGCTCCGCGCTTACTTGGTAGCTAGCGCTGCCTTTCTCTTGTCAGAACTCCGTCTGCTATGTTAAGCCTCGTATATACTTCTGAGATGTGTGTTTATGGGAACCATATACACGTACGTGCCAATATTAACTTATTCCACGTACATGAGCCCCATGTGCCCTACTTCTCTGCGTCCGCCTCCTTGAGTGCAGAGATGCGGACCTCACACAGCAAGGCGACAGCCATCCAGCTTTCACACAGCCAGAAGGATAGCGCGAGCCGCACCTGCACTACAGGAGCGGTGCTTCGTCATCTATGCGCTCATGCTGCGCTTCTGTGCCACGCGGGAAGCTGACCTGCAAGTCTCTTGTCCGCTTTCGACGTTGAATGTTGAACACTCAACTGTTCTTCGGAGTAGATGGTCGGAAGGCCCTGTGTCCTCTGTCAGACGATCCGGATTAGTTGTAGAGGTGCGGCAGAAAGAGAGCTACTTCTGCTTCTGAGGTCATCTACTGCCTACATCCTAAACTCTACGCGCCCCCGACCTGAATCAGACCTCTTATCGCGAAGGCAAAATGGCAACGGGGAAGGAGTTCCTTGATCTATCTACACAGATTTCATGCAGCTGCACCTCAGCTGCTGCCTTCGCGATGAAGAAAGGGTACGCTATAATATTCTTCCACCCTTCAGATGGATGCTCAAGCTGCAATCCTGTCAGGAGATCTATCCAACCTGAATACTTCACACACACACTCCCCTCTTCGCGAGGGATAAACGAAGAGTGTTCTTATAAGCCACTCTAAGGGAGTTGTTTGTACTAGTACTATGGCGACCTCTTGCTAACGCTCCGATGGCAGACCTCGTCTTGCGTTGCCACTGGCAGACGTTCTCCATAAGCGCGCGACGAGGCTATGAAAGAACACGCACCTTGTACGTCATCATCATCCCCAGATGCTTCTCCTATTTTCCCGCGGCTCAACGAAGTCAAGGTCGCTAAGGGGCAAGATCTCGCTCCCGGTACCATGTGGAAGATCGTCATTCCGCAACCGCTCACTGCGCTGTCCCTTTCGAGCATATAACATACATAACTGCACTCTGCTACGCACGATAGTCCTACAGCTATCATATTAGGCTATGTGAATGATATACACAAGCAGAAGACCCCTCGTCTTTCCCAAGCCACATGCGATAGCACACGCTACTCATAATTACGGCCCTCATAGCGTTTTTAGGTCCCCAATTGCACCATCCTCATACACGCAGAAGGGGCTCCGCCGATCACTTTCGGGTATCAGATGTGCCTTCTCTACGGCGTCGAGCTCACATCACCATTCACCCTCGTGGTGAGGTGAGTTCGGAGCGTTCTCAGTCTCCACCGTGTCTTACTGAGTGTCCGGACCACCGCCCTCGTCTATAGCGTTCCATGTGGCTACTACATGGAGGCAACAACTTCGCACCGCCTGTCGTCTGGCTTACACAAAGTAAATGGATGTTCTGAGAGAGCATTGAAGGCGCTGGACTCCTCTTCAGTGTCGCTGACTTCTGCATCTCCTACAGTAGTATCCGAGCTTATGTTTAGCGTTGTTTGTTCTTTACTTTGCAGACACGAACCATTGTAGAAGCGGATGCCAAGGATGCCCGGCTCCAAGTGCCGCGCCTCATGCATCTCAAGTCGATGACAGTGCTCGTGAGAACAAGGAATATAGATTCTAAAGGCGATTCATCTGATCAACGTATACGTCAAGGGAAACAGGTCATTGCCCCCGAGTTCTCCTGATTGGCGCTTCACTTGTTCCCCCTTTGTGTCAACACATGAGGCAAAGCTATAAGGTCACGTTCCCTCCAGTGAGCATGAACCTTATGTTCCTGAGCTCATACGTAGCCCCTACTCACTAAACAGTTCTTCGGAGCCCCTTCTAGACTACCACATTACCGATGTTCGGAAATACTTGTAGTGACCAAGAGGACTTCGAACTTTTCTTGAACGTATCTAGGAACGTTACGACAGCGTCACTTCAATACGTTGTAAACTTCCGTGGCGCTATAATTACACTCGCATTGACCTCGGGCCTGTCAGGTATGTAGGCGACTAGACAGGTTACCGTCACGAACTCTAACGTCTCTCAACAGGGATGCTTATCGTACTATTCACTTTTTCCATATATATCCTCCTGTAAAATCAATGCCCCTTGTTTCCGTTGAAGTTTCACTGGCTGACTAGGAATATTTATCGCACCAGGAGAACGAAAATGAAACGCGCCTCTCATTATTTTCTCTTATCCGCGCTCCTCCTCATGCTGCTCAGTACGTGGTTCTTCTGGGCCGGGGTCATTAGCAATGCGACCACTACGCAACGTGGATCTTATTTTACATTGCACTCATTGCTCGACTTTATGTCATGTACGTTGAACACGGTGGAGGGTCAAAGTGCGTCCATTGGGGCTCAGATCAATCTTTTGAATGTATCGGCATCCCCAATATCCCCTTGCGTGGTGGGGGTAATGCATGCCAACGGCCAGAACACGAACATCAGCTCCATCCCGCACTACTTCAGTACAGCTTCACTAATATCATCGGTAAAGTATACTTAAGACGGTCCTATATGGTAGATCAGTTAGCTAACTATCAGCGAGTCAGGTTATTGTGGGAGATTCAGTGGTATGGTGGCGAGCCATAGCACTTTACCCATTCAACGGAAGTCTCAAGTACATCAGTGCGACGTTCATTCTTGCTACTCTCAGTAAGTATGACAGACTACATCTATTCCATGTGAATGACTGAGTCCTTGCCTACGATATAGTCCCAAGTGTGGTGAATATTCAACAACTCGTTCGAGAATCGGTTCCGGCAGCTGTGTTTTCCTACGGAGGCCCGGCGGCAGCATATAATGTCGGCGAAGGACAGTTATCAGCAGCCAAGGCACCCGGACAGATTTTTGAGGGAACCATCGCGGGTCTCGCGACGGCAGTTCTGTCACTCGCTAGTAACCTTGTAGCAACGGGTTTCGTAGTCTATAAAGCATGGTAAGCGCCCATCATTCAAAATATACAGCCTATGTAGTCCCTGAAGGCCTTTTATTAATAGGACAGTCAGAAAGAGTATCCGTCTGGCCGTGTTGGGGAGTGATAGGCCTAGATTCCCAGCAGGGGAGATATTAGCTATCTTAGCTGAGTCAGGAATCGTCTACTGTATGATATGGGTACGTCGAGGCGCATATCTATTTCTACTAGATCGCCATATAAACATTCCTTCATATAGATCATAATAACTGCCTTCCTTGTGTTGGAATTCGGAGACTTCAAGTTCTCGAATAACTTTACTCAGTTCATGGTGACGCTGTCGATAATCTACCAGGCATCCCTTGTGCCTATCATCGTACGTCACTCACAGATTAATGTTCACGATCCATTGATCCTTCGCTAACCAGTGCGCGCATTTCGACTCAGGCAATGTACCCGACAGTGGTCATTCTTCTGGTATCAGCGAAGAGATCCGTCGTCGAAGACATTGTAGCAAGCATGCACACTTCCAGTGCTTACCCAGTCCCACGAGCTGAACTGAGGGACAGCATCGAAAGAGATGTCGCCGTTTCTCCTCAACTGACGCGCTCCTTAGACCAGGCGATGGGCCCGAGGAACATCAGTTTGCCGTGCACAGCCCCTACTAAGATCTGCCAGAGGTCTTCAATTGACTACCAGGGCCGAGCCATGCATGCAAGTAAGGTACAGATGATGGAGGAAGACGAAACCCCAGAGACGGAAGCGACGGATGGTCTCAAGTGAGGAGGAGCCAAGGACTTTGCCTACGGTGTAGATTAAAATTTGAACCTGGCGGATAAGTAGAGCGAATACGACCGGAGTACAATGGAATTCACATGCCGACGTGCGAAGGGCTACTGGTCAGCCTATCGGAGCTCTAATTATCCGGCGGAGACCCGGCTATTGCCGCTCACGCCACCGGAAGAGGGACAAGCGCAGAAGACGCTTGTTCTCGCTGACCCTCACTCTACCCGCCTCACCACCCTCGTTTTCTGTTTCCTCACTTTGCGCTTTCCTTCCACCTCTTGTTTACACTTGCTCTTATACACCTCCTGGAGTGTTCCAGCTTCGAAGAGAGCACCCAAGTTAACCCCAGATGTGCTTGGCGACACGCCCACTCACAATTTCCCGGAAACACATCCCTGAGAGGTTCAGCGGAGGAGTAGTTGGGCACATTGGCTACACGGGGACTTAATGTGGAGTTGGGTGAGCTAGCCGCCAGTAAGTTTCACCCGAATCAGTCCCCCCACCCCCTACGAGGATACTTGTATCACCATGCAATCATATACTGCTCGATACCACACCCTCTTTTGTGTACTACCCACCACAAGCGCGTCCAATATCATGTTGTTCTCCCACCCCAGCCTTTTCTGCAGACGCCGCGTGCCCCTTCAAAGCCTATCGAACCGAAACTACTATGAAAGCGGCGCATTTAGTGCTCTCCACGCCCTAGGTATTCCACCTGCCACGTGCCGAAGATCTTACGCCGGCGTAGGGTCCGACGCCTCGACCCTCCGAGCCGGTTCGGTGGCGAGGCAATGGCGCCGGTGTCTTTTCCCTCGGAACCCTCGGCCTGTCCTTTGGTAACGCTGCGCAGGACCCGGATAGCTCGCAGGCCCAACGTAGGTCAGTTTTCCATCTTCGACGCACCCCTATACTTATGTCTGAACTACCTTGTAGGCATGCTTGTCCGAGGTTCGCCATCTGACAACCTCATTCTCTACCAACGTATCGAACCCCTCCCCTTTGTGCAACTCCAACCTGCACACCTCCAGCCTTCACGACGAGTTGACGGTCCCGCCGAACGCGCATGGTACACGCCGCAGTGCATGGTTAAATCAAAGAAGACCTTGGACCGCATGAACTCAGACGGGATTACGGCAGTATCGTATCCCGGTTCTAACCACTTCTCCCGAGAGCATTTGCATCACAGTACGCCGCAAGATCCCGTCCATACCATCTTGCAATGGTGGCCCGGCGCCAAACTGACCTCAGATCTCGATCAGCATCCGGAGCAAGATAACCGGGTTCCCATCGTTAGGAGGCACTCCCCAGTAGATCTTAACCGCCAGTATCCGCCTCAATCGCTCTCGTATACGCTAGGAGGGCCGGTGGCCAAACGAGTTCCCGGCTACATCCACGTTCTTTCCCATTCCGACGCGGTGTTTCTACGATCCGGTCAACGTCCACACGCATGGTGCGTCTTCATGTGGCGCAACGTTTGCTGCGCCGCCTCCGCACTCTCTTATTCCGCTACTTCGTCCTCTCTCTTTGGGTTTCCCGCTCGGTCTCCCCGGGAAATCGCTTGTATGTTGCGTGTTTCGCCGGCTCGTTCACGGGTGCATTTAAACGATTCGTTCTGTGTTCGGGATTGTCTTTCCAGCCCAGTCTCCGTCACTCAACTTTTCTCTCGAACATGTCTACTACGCTCAGAGGAGGATCTCACTACGTCGTCACCGACATGTTCACGGGAGCTGAAACAAGTACGATGATCATATCCTCATTTTGTTTCGGTATGTTGCAGTCCCCCGCGTATTCTGGACACACGGCTGATCGTCGCTTCTCTAGGTGTCCTCACCGTCCTGGCGTCTGTGACCGCATTCTTCCTACTGTGCGTATCAATTTCTTCGACGTCGATATGCATGACCAAACGGGTTCTATACAGGAGGAATAGGGTCAACTTGAATCGACCTTCAATGTACTTCCAGATCATCTCCACTGCGACCCTATACGTATCCACATGCGTCTTCTTCGCGATATCCATCCCGTTGTCCTCAAACCTCTACGCCTGGAAAACCGCTCCTCTGCGCTCCCCTTCCCATACACTTCCCACGACCAAGTGGGGAGAAGGCCCACAACTCCGGGTACAATGGTTGATCTTCATGGGAACTGCCACAATCAACGTCAGTATGTGTCGTTCTGTTCCAAATTGCTGAGCCTGAGTGCACGCAGATCGTCGTGGGGGATACCATTGTATTGTGGAGGGTTTGCGCGGTCTGGCCGAAGAACTATTACGTGCGCACCGCATGTGTGATCATCCTTGCCGCAACTCTCGGTGACTACCATTCGTAAACTTCACCGTTAGTTGCGTGCTTACTCTCTTACAGCCTTAGGATGTGTTGCTACATACCTCATGGGATCCCCTGACGTCGGAATCTTCGTAAATGGGGGGACCCAGATGAACGAGCTGAACCGGTTCTGGACGGCATGTATGTTTTTGTCCTTAGCGAGCAACGTAACAGCAACGTCGCTTATAGGTTACAAATTCTGGTACGTCGTCAGCAACCCCTTTCTCGTTGTACTGACGCCGTCTACAGGGCTCATCGTCGGACGCTTAAAGACTTGTCATCCAAGAGTGCCTTGAACTCGCGGACACGGACCCTCCTTGCGTTGCTCGTCGAGTCTGGCGCTGGTTACTCTGTGCTTTGGGTACGCCGCTTTCCTGCTAAACCTCACCGATTTCTGACACAATGTATAATGATATCAGTTCTTCGCCGCGGTAACCGAGCTCTATCTCTCTTCCCGGGACAGGCTCCATTCCACCCCGAGATGGTTCCTCTGTGTAGTGGACGTCTTCACCCGGGGAGCACTGACGTATCTGATCGTACGTTTGCGACGTCTTTCCCTTATGAGAACTATACTCATGACATCGGTGTCACAGGCTGCGTATCCGATGCTCATAATCGTCATCGTGAACCTCACTCGTTCTCACAACGGCGAGGAAGATCGCCCCGGCGCAACGCGTAGCCCCTCTCTACGTTTCTTCGACCCCGAGCATGGCGGGTGGCGTTCAACCGTGGTTCGGAGTGCCGTAGAGGTGACTGAGAGTGGGCCTGGAGCGGGTGGTAACGTGAAGCACGAGGGAGTCGGGTTGCAGGGCAAGGCCGTCCGTGACACTTTGCCATCTCGGCCGAAATCAGCGCTGTGGTAAACAAGTGCGCCATTCAGTGGCTGTAAGTATAATCGCGCAATGTACTATATGGATATCTCAGGTCAACCACTGTACATACCACCTCGATCGTCATACCGTAGGGAATAAGATGTGTTCAATGTCAGAGACTTCAAGTGATGGTCCTTAGATCTAGAGGATCCGGACGTCGGTGGTTGGTCTAACTGGCTTGACTACGGACTACGCTCCTGTTGGCCAGCGGAGTGTGAAATACGTGATCCTAAATATCGGGGTTATTAACTCGAACAGAAATACTACTGCTTTCCTTCATCGGAGCTTAAAATACCCCAGCCCCTTACCCAGGCGATGACAGACGAGTTGAAGGCCATCTAGCAACTCTTTGCCCCGTTGAGCTCCATGCTTCTCCTCCCCGCGACATCAAACGCACGCCTATACCATTGATGTCGCTCTGCACCTCCCGGATCTCCGGGCTCCCAAGCTGTCTGTGCCCAGACTCGGCGATTGGGCACCTTGACATTCGCAGAAGTCTATCTTTTTGACGTCCGCAAGACGAATGGTTCGGTACATGAGTTATGCGGGGCTGTTGGGAGAGGTGGGGGGTCATGCCTACGTTGAGTATCTAAGCTCATCGCCTTTTGAAACCCCTATGATCACTGATGGCTATGCCCCGCGCAGATATCTGTATCCTATACTACTTCGCAAAGTACCATACACTGTTTCGCGCGCTGTACAACTACAAGCCGTGTAATACCATGGTCTTCTTTCTATCACACCCTTCTTAGAAGATCTGGCGTGCGCCCTCAAGCCTAGCCCAACCCTAATTGGTGCCACGAACCCATTGACTCAGCTGTCCGAAAAATCGTTAGAAACATCTCGGGTTGCCTATCGTTGTGAGTATGTTCCCTTGTCTGTGATCGAGGCACGTCGGGGTCAGCTCCGTCAGTATGTATCGCTTCAACATAGACATGCTCCACCTGCCGGCACCATTTTGCGATACCCCAACCACTCAATCACTGCGCCGCGGCGGCGGGTTCCCTGGCCTCGCAGTGATGCAAAAGGGCTTACGGTCCCAATCACTCCAAGATCTCGCGCTCGTGGAATAGTGGGTCAGGAAGAACAGTCATCGTCATTCGCCCATTGGTTTTCGCCCCTTGAGAGGGATCACCTGCGCGCGACATGGAAACTGGAGTCGATAACGTCCAACTTACGCCTCGGAGTTCTATGAACGGCAGTGAGATGGCGCGGACGTCTTCACTCCTAGGGACGTCAAGCACATCGCATCATGACGACGTCGTGCGCGTCATGAGGTTTTCTCTCTGCGTTCATTACGCATGTAACTGCTGTCGGGAGCTGCTGTCCAAGATCCATGGGCCCATGCATGGTAGGTTTGGCTTCTGTTCTCAACGTTCTCCTATACCTCTTACTTACCCCGCGCCCAAGCTAGTTTCAAGTTTTGCAATTTGGCGGGCTCTAGTCTCCGCCACCGCATCGAAGCCCTGTAACCTGAATCCACACGAAATGCCACCCCTCTGCTAGAGCATGCCGGTCAGGAGTATTTGCAATGTGCTCCTCCGTGATATTGCAGCCGTAGCATCGTGGGGCACCGCAAAACCGGTGGCGGATCGGGTCGACCTCGCCAGGCGCCCATTGCGTCGTGTGGGGCCACGCCTGATTGGATTCGGGCCCTTATCCACCTTGCTCGTCTTTTTATACGCGGGGGTGCCGGTGAGCGTATCTGTTCCTGGATACATCTCTCCCCCTGTCGACAGTGTTTCGAAGAACAGTACCCCGACCCTCTCGAACATATCCGTCATGTCTCGAGTATTCGACTACATTGTGACCGACCACTACACGCAGGCTCAAATGAATATAACAGTGATGTCCGCGTTTTTTCTTGGTATGTTGCTACGCTCCGTATACTCCTGTCCCACCCCTGACCGCCATTTCCTTAGGTGTCCTTACTGTATTAGCTTCTGCCACTACATTCTTCCTACTGTGCGTGTTTTCTTACTTCTCGTGGGCCTAGATGATTCAGGGGTCCTTATATAGCAAGAACAGCGCAAGCCGCCCTTCGATGTACTTTCAGTTTGTCTCCACGACAACTCTATACGTCTCTACATGCTTCTACTTCGCAGTGTCCATCCCATTTTATGCCAACCTTTACGCCTGGAATACTGTCTATCTGCAATCACCTCTCCATCCGCTCCCGACTCACAAATGGGGAGAAGGCGTGCAAAGCGCTCAATCCATGATATTCACAGCAACTCTCACCATCAACGTCAGTATGCCTCAGCTGATCTGCTCGAAAGAGCTCAACTGAAACTCAATATCTGCAGATTTTTGTCGGGGACGCTATTGTATGGTGGAGGGCGTGTGCTGTGTGGCCGAGGAACCATTACGTGCGCGCTGTGTGCGCAATCATCCTCGCCGCGACTCTCGGTGAGTACGCATTGAGCCTGGTTGATATGGGATACGATATTGACTCTACGCAGCCTCAGGAAGCGCTACTACGCATGCCGCAGGTACCCCCGGAGTTGGGTTCGTGCTTAACCAAGGGACCCAGATGTATGCATTGGACCGAGCAGGGTCAGCGTGCTTCTTCCTCTCCTTCGCGAGTAACGTCGTCGCCACGTCACTCATAGGATATAGAGCTTGGTGTGTTATTAGTTCTACTTTATTCGCTATATTAACATCCTTGACAAGGGAGCATCGCCGAATGCTCAAAGAAATGTTATCCAAGGCCACCCTAAACTCGCGAGCTTTGACTTTACTAGCGTTGCTCGTCGAGACGGGTACCGGATATTCTCTATTCTGGGTACGCCGCTCTTTTATACTAGTCTGATCTACGATTAAACATAGACCGTGGTTAGCTCATCGTCGTGATATCCGAGCTCTATTTTGTTATATCGCATAACCCCGAATCTGCGCCCCAGTGGTTCATCTTGCTGGGCTACGTCCTTCTTCGTGGCGCGATGATATATCTAATTGTGCGTCTTTGAAAAACATCACCCTCACGAAGTCCGTGCTCACAATAGGTGCATCCAAGGCCGCATATCCCATGCTTATAATCATCCTCATGAACCTACATCGCTCCCGGTGTAACGAACGAGGCCTCACTTTAACCGGAAACGTCCCTGTGAGGTTCGACAACCCAAGCGAACGTAGTAGGCGGGGTTCCACCGCCATCCACATCACTCTCACTCCTCTGAGCATTGTGGAGGAAGAGATGAGTCACGACGAGTCAGAAGCTTCTTGCAGTGTGAAGCACGAGGAAATTGGGGTGCAAGGTATGGGTCTCTGCCAGCTATTTCCATGTGTACCGTACTTATGACGAAACACGGCATTCAGTAGGGCCCGTCTGATCGGGAGGTATATTGTATTCCTGGCCAACTAACAGTACTTAACATCCTCAATCGGTATCTCCTAGAAGTGTCCAATCTCAGGGGCCATCGGAACGGAGCGTGGGAGGCGGGCAAGGGCGGCTGCACTAGCTGAGAGTGCTAATAATAAAACATAGTGATGCCTGAGGATTCCCGCAGGACAATTGCATCCAGCATGTCACCAGAATGCAATGCCGCCGATATGTGCGTAACGAAAGGCACCGTTCACCGGTTTCTCTTCGTCCCCTATTACCCCTCAAAATTTGTGAGAGCCATGGCCCCCAAACGATTCCGTTCAGGTGCGAAGTACGGTACCTAAGTCGATGCACCCACCGTTTCAGCCGATTCGGTGAGCCTGTCTGTGAATAACCTCTCAAGACTGTGGGAGAGCTAAAACCTCACACACAGATCGAAAGATTAGCAACTAAACTGGCAGGCTGATTATGTACTAGCTGCGAGGCGGAGGCTTCTCGTAATTTTGCGCAGTCAGCGCGACCAAGGGAAGGGATGCGAAAGGTGAGTTGTACACCAGAGGTGCGAAGCGACTGAGATACGTCAACAGCGCAGACGAGATAGACGTGTAATCAAACGTGAGAGATTACCGCGCGGCAATACGTATTCAACCTGCGACTTTTGCTACTTTTGACTTGCGTCTTTTCGCATGGTCGCGCAATGCTGTACGACAGACAGATCACTGCACCCCGAACAGGCGCGCACGTGTATTCACAAGACTACTGTGCGTCCCCATGCACCACCGAAGGCGGCCGCGCGTGGCCGCGCGAATATATGCGAGTCCATCGTTTCTGTTTCCTTCAAGTTCCCACTGCATACTCCAGACAGGCTCGCAACGTGAACCCTCGTTAATATGTCCGTCAGAGCAAGAGGAGTTTTGGACTACATTGTGACCGACTCCGACACGGCGGCTCAAATGAGTACAATAGTTTTGTCCTCTTTTTTCCTCGGTATGTTGCTATTATTGCCATGTGTCTGTCTCACATCTGATAGCGACTTCCGTTTTCGTTAGGCGTCCTCACCGTTCTAGCTTCTGTCGCTACGTTTTTCTTGCTGTGCGTGTTTCTTTTACTCAGTGTTTACCTATGTAATTCATGAACTCCTACGCAGACGGAACAACATAAACCGCTTTTCGATGTACTTCCAGCTCATCTCAACGACAACTCTATACGTATCCGCATGTGTCTACTTTGCGGTGTCCATCCCATTTTACGCCAACATTTACGCCTGGAATACCGTCTACGTACACTCCCCTCTTGATCCACTTCCGACACCGAATTGGGGGGACGGTGTGCAAGGTGCTCAATCAATGATATTTACTGCAACTCTCACCATAAACGTCAGTAGTTCTCGATTTTTTCAGAATGACTATAACAAAATCTCCGCAGATCTTTGTGGGAGATGCTATTGTATGGTGGAGGGCCTGTGTGGTATGGCCAAGAAACTACTACGTGCGCTCTGTGTGCGTTATTGTCCTCGCCGCGACTCTTGGTGCATATCGTCTGTGAACCTCGCTGTTGGAACACAACGCGCTGATGACTCTCCGCAGCCGCCGGAAGTGTTGCTACGCACGTCTCTGTGACTCCCGCTCTCGAGTCCAATGCAAATCAAGGGGATCATATGGACTCGTTCGACCGTTTCGGGTCGGCATGCATCTTCCTCTCCTTCGCGAGCAACGTAATAGCGACGTCGCTGATAGGATACAAAGCTTGGTATGTGATCCACGACACTTTTATCCCTATATTGACGATCCTTACAGGGTACATCGTAAGATGCTCAAGGAGCTCTTATGTAAAGCCACTATGAACTCGCGCGCACTCACCCTCCTTGCGTTCCTCATTGAGTCGGGCACGGGCTACTCTCTACTTTGGGCACGTTGATCTCTAGCTCGAATGATCACATGTCTAGTCTAATTTTATCTCCTCCAGCTCCTTGCCGTCGTGTGCGAGATCTACCTTTCTTTCCCCAGTAATGCGAACTCTGCACCCGACTGGTTCCGATCCCTAGGCTATGTCTTCCGCAGTGCGATGATGTACCTAACTGTGCGTTTGATTTTTATTCCACTCATGCGAGAGTTGTGCTCACGATGGTGGCATCGAAGGCTGTGTATCCGACGTTCATAATCGTGCTCGTGAATGTAAAACGCTCTCAACGCGACGGGGAAGGCGTCTCTGTGATAACGACCAACACAGCCATGCGATTTGTAGACCCTGAATATGGAAAGCGACGTTCGACCACAGGCCCTGCGACTCACACACACCTGAGTATGATGGAAGAAGCGGTTGTCGACGATAGGTTGACAAATACCCGTGACACAGAATGATATGATGGGTATGGTATACATGCACAAGCGTCCGTAACACATCTTCATGCCTGTCCCGGGTGGACGATTTGTAGATACGACATACGGCACTTAGTAGAAGAAATGCGTTCCTTGACAGAGACGACGAGACCAAGTCGCGGAATATAGACATATGTAAGAAGCTCCACCGCGTCGGACGACTGGTAGACGAAACCTGATCAGAAGGCTGGAAGCTTAAAGCTCTATCACAATGAACGGCCGCAGTGAGCGCGCCGGCGCCCCTAGTCTAACGCGATGCAGATTATTCCCGTCCCCTGTCGCCCAGGCCACTCCGTTTTCACTACTTGTGGGAGTCATGTCGACGTCCGCAGGAAATCTGACTCACTAGGTCCATAGCGCAGCTTACAATTGATGGACTTCTGAGCTGACTATCTCATGCCTGGCTGGGAATGGCTCCACAAAACGGTGGGAAAGCTAACACTCCGCCGCAGGTAACGCACCTTCAAACATTGATTTTAGATCTCGGGCATCTTCGACTAGAACCAGACCGCACCGGCGGTGATGAAAGAGAGTTAGCGCGAATGTGTAACTGTCCGAGGTAGCAGCTCAACGCCCCGGTTGCGCCACACGACAGGTCCATCCTCGTAAGCAGACTTCTGGTTTACGACCACGAAGGATCCGTTCTCATGTTGCGAAGCATGACGGGCTACGTGGGGTCTTGCTCTTTTCATGCTCTGTCTTGGAGCGAGACTGCGCTTCACATGGCCATTAGTGCTCGGGGAGTCTTGAACTATATTGCCACGAACCCGGACCTTATACATTATGCGTCATCGACTACGCAGATATTCAAGGACGGCGTCAAAGAGGTCTGGGCACGTTGAAGGAGATGGAGGGATGCGAGCAGGCTAAAGGAAGAGATAAACAACATCTTTTCAACAAGGTTTGGTCGCAGCGGAAATGATCACGGAAGATGCCGGTGCGCCGCCCCATATTTCAAGCTCCGACTGCGCGCCACCAGGGCTTGGCCCACGCGCGCACGGCACCATCGACGATGAGGTGAGTCTCATCCGCGAGTAAATTTCTACTTAATCATCCTCATTGGGTCGCTTTCGGCCTTCAGTGAAACGACAACTCTAGCACCGACCCGAACGACGACTCATCTCTCAGAGCATGGAAGCCTATCGACGTCCGCCGCCAACACGCGTCACGCAGCGTCGGGTTCCGACAGCGCTAGGCTAGTCCAAGTCCGCCCATGCTTTCAACGCCGATCCAGCCCTTACGGCGAGCACGGCCACCTTCGCACCGTCCAGCCATCAGGCGATAGCCCGCAAGCCGTCAACGGTGGTTCCAGTCCATGCGCCATATAAACCCGCCTCCTCCCAAGGGCGAGGGACTGACCCTGCTTTTGCAAATGTTGTAGTCCTCCAACCCCCGGTATCCAGAACCGAGCACTCAAACGATAGCGGGAGGGCCTGTCCGAGCTGACGCGTGACGACTGCCTCGGAGCGCACGGCCTATTCGAAGCAGGTACCAGCGGGTCAGCAACACGTTCCCGATCCACCCCACTCGCTTCTAAGCCACAGATAGGTGGGTCCCCCAGGGCTTCTGCCCGAGTCTGGTCACGCACGTCATCCTCACGTACCTTCACAGCCGCCCCTCCGACTTCCCATATCGTATAATATACAGCCTCGAACAAGGATTGCTCGACCAATACGATCATCTCCCGCAATATTCGGCCCTTGTGCAGTACGCCATTTTGCATGTGCTACGCTTGCTCACTATGGCACTCCTAATACAAGGAATCCTAGCAACTAGGTGTCCCTCTTACGCTATGACCGCCCATACAGGCATCACCACCCCGCCAATCTTTGAGGCGCGCACCTTTGCTGTGGTATCCGCTCTGGTACGCCCTTGCATCCCTCGTACGCGTGCTCTCTGTTCTATGCTCAACCGCCTCTTGTTTAGATCGTTCACCAAGTGTTCCGTCGTTACGAGTCTTTTTCCCCGTTTTTCCAGTTTTCCCTCATCCTCTTACCGCCATCCCTAGTGACGGCATTCGTGACCACTCAAGCGCCATCGACATGGACCGTGAGGAGTGTTTTTTCCCTCGTATTTCCCACATACCTCGCCGCCCTCGTCGCGTCGACTATTGTCTACCGCCTCTCTCCCTTCCACCCTCTCGCGCGCTACCCCGGCCCTATCGGGGCTAGGGTCTCCAAGTTCTGGATGGCCGTTCGGTGTCTTCGTGGAGACCAACACCGGTACATACAGTCGCTCCACCAGCGCTACGGAGATGTCGTGCGAACGGGTAAGACTGCTTCTCGTGCCATGTCATCGCATGCTCATTACCCCCTTTTAGGGCCGAATGAGCTCTCTATTCGCGATGCGACCGTCATCCCTTCCGCCCTCGGCCCTTCCGGTCTCCGTAAGGGACCCCGTAGGTTCCATCTCTGGCTGAGTCACGGATCTCTGGAGCGCTGATTCCCGGCACTCTGCCCCAGACTTTGTCGGTCGGCTCCTCAAAGCCGACGCGCTCACGCTGGTCGCGCTCCAAGACACCGAGGAGCATCTCCAACGCCGTCGCCCATGGATTCGGGGCTTCAGCCCGAGCGCGCTCAAGGATTATGAGCACCGGATCGCGTACCGCGTGGGGCTCCTCCGGGAAGGGCTCGCGAGAGAGGAGGGTGTGGTGTTGCTCGATCAATGGTTCAATTACTTTTCGTAAGCGCGCACATATACGGTGAACGAGAGCAGCGCTGACAAGGACCTGGGGCAGATACGACTTTATGTCCGATATGGCGCAAGTACACGCCCATTAAAAGTGCTTTCTGCGACCTGACAGCTTTTCGTTCACAGATTTGGCGGAGGTTCGGAACTGCTTCGCGGCGAGCGGGAGGACGACTTCTGGTCAGTGCTTGAAGCGAACATGCGGTACGTCCCTTCTGCCAACCTTTCCCACGCCACTTTCCGCGCCGCCGCTCACTGACACTGGCGGGCAGCACGTCGACGTTCCTCGGGCACGTGCCGTGGCTGGCCGTCCTGCTCGGGCACATAC
The DNA here is from genome assembly GCA_900155495.1 of Porogramme epimiltina. Lineage (NCBI taxonomy): Eukaryota > Fungi > Basidiomycota > Agaricomycetes > Polyporales > Polyporaceae > Porogramme > Porogramme epimiltina. Next base: position 85,331 of record FTLJ01000794.1, read on the forward strand.
CCGCCGCCGTCGCCCCGCTCAAGGCGCTCATCTCAAAGTGCGAGACGCTCGTCCGCCTCCGCATCGAGCACGGGTCCTCCACCCCGGACCTCTTCCACTACCTCGTCCGTCCAGGCCCCTTCCCGCTGTAGACCCACATACGCTGACGCCCGCCCTCGCGCACGCACAGAACGGCGAGGACGACCCCGCGCGCGCCCCGCCGCTTGCGCAGCTCGTCGACGACGGCATCCTCACGATCGTCGCGGGCGCGGACACCACCGCGTCCGCGCTCACGTCGCTCTTTGTGTGTCTCCTCGCGCACCCGGACGCCTACGCGCGGCTCGAGGCCGAGGTGGATCGCTTCTACCCGCCTGGGGAGGACGCGTGCAGCACCGCGCACCATAAGGAGATGCCATTCCTCAATGCGGCGATGTGAGCGCTCGGCGGTGACGTGCCGCTAGCCCGTTTTGCTGACTGTATGCTATACAGAAACGAGACCCTCCGGCTGTTCCCGCCTGTCCCCGGATGCACGCAGCGCGAAGAACCGTCCAGTGGACGCGGCACGACGATCGGCTCAATGTGAGCCTCTTCACCATCCACGTTCTTCGTAAGGGTTGCTCACGCTCGCATGTTCCTCAGATACATCCCCCCGGGGACGTCGTTCTGGGTGCACGCCTACTCGATCCACCGCGACCCGCGCAACTTTTCCCCGCACCCCGACCGCTTCTGGCCCGAGCGCTGGCTCCTCGCCGCGTCTGCGCCCGGTGGCGCCGGCGCGCCCCCGGACTTCAAGCACGACGAGGGCGCGTTCATCGCGTTCTCGCACGGCCCGATGAACTGCGTCGGCCGCGCGCTCGCGCTGCAGGAGATCCGCACCGTCGTCTGCGCGCTCGTGCAGCGCTTCCGCGTCGCGCGGGCGGGCGCGGGCGGCCTGCGCGCGTACGAGGGGGCGTACAAGGACTTCTTCGTGTCTGGGCGGCCGGGGTTGCCTGTGGTGCTGGAGGGGCGGGAGGGGCGGGTGGGGTCGTAGGCGTCGTTTTGAGCATCGCATTATAAGTGATTTCGAAGAGGGGCCATCCGGGAGGGTTCGCGCGGTGAAGGGTTATGTTCAAGTCCCTCGCGGACGCCCGATGCACTGTATATACATGAATAGGTGGATCTGATAGGCTATGAAGCTACATAGTTACCCACTGCCGACTTTCAAAGTCTTCCGGTCGCTATCATGTACTCTTCATCAGCATCCATCCTGGTGTCGTCCAGTGGGAGGTCTCCGGACCCCAGAGGTGAGTGTGGGGTATGGTTTTCCTCAGCCGCTTGCACGATGCCCCTAGCAATCGCTGTCACTTCGTCGCGCAGTCGCTTCGCGAGTTTCGCTAGCGTCTCTGGCGCGATGCCAAACTCTGGTGGGTCCCATGGGAGTACACGGTCGTGTGTCTTGCCAAGGAAAACTTCTAAACGGCACGCACTGGTAATCAGCAACTCTTCCATTACACGGAAGATGGAAGGGAATTCGTACTCGTCTGGGTTGTGTTGTGGAGGCAATCTTTGAGTAGGTAGCATATGTGACAGCACTCCTTGCTCGTGCCTATGGGTAGCATGTCCGTCTAAGAGACGAGTCAGAATCGACAGGGAGCCGCAACCGCATACAGGACATACCCTCAGCGCATGTAGGGCATCCGGGGAAAGCGAGCATCCTGGCTGCTTGGAGTATTCATACAGCGCCATGCACCCTGCTTCCGCATGAACTCGGAAGTGCGATGGAAGGATATTCGGAAAGTGCTCGTCCACCCAGTCGTGCCAAGTCTTGTCCTTATACGCGTCCTTCAGGATGCTCTTCCCCGAGACTTCGACATCGTCCCTCGCTAATTTCGACCGATCGCGAAGCTGGACGAGGAGCAGTTCTAGCCGACTGCTGCTGTTCTCCCTGTACAGTTTGTGTAGGGTTCCGATGACGTAATTCACGGCGGTGTGCCATGCGAGAATGGAGTTCAAGTACCGCAACGTATGCTCGCCTTTGGTCTCCTCGGGGGTCCTTTGGGCATCTGCGACAGTATTTAGGCTCAGCGGTTCCAGAATGGGGCGAACCTACTAACCTCGGATCTCGTCGGCTTCTGCCTCTGTATCCTCTTTTCCAGTCGGCCTCTCTTCAGGCTGTCCGTAGTCGTCTAGGCCATCACGCCAAATAGTGTTTAGGGGAGGAGGAAAGGATGACACAATAACCACATACCCAAGCGAATATGCGACGTGAATTGGTCACACGCAATGACTTGTTGTATCCCGTTGAAGCTCAAGAGATACCGCACAACCATCAAAACTGCGTTTGCCTTCCTCATGAATTGATGGTTCTCGCTTGCTACCTCGTTCTCGAATCCCTTGATGGCATTGACACTTTCTTCGACTGTGGATAATAGCATGCCAAGACAGCGGACCCACGCCGGAAAGGTCGCTTTGTTAAACGGTATGGACTGACGTCCATCGCATGGCATACCGTGAACTCCAAGGATGAAGGCGATTCCGTCGGTGCTGATACAGCATTCCTCGACGCCGATGGCGTTCTGGGTCTCGGGGGTCGGGTACCAACCCTTCATGACCTCCCATGGAGCATCCTCCCAGATGTACTTGTGGCGCTGAACACGATGCCGGAAGCTGCGATGACACTGTAGGAGGACCCAGAGGGTCATATTTGATCTCTCGCGCGAAAGTATGTGGGGGCGAGAGCAGAGGTGTCGGAATGCGGCGAGGAGGTCGGAGATATAGCTATGCAAGTCTGCGACGGCGGATTCGAGACCACTGAAACAAGTTATAAGACACCAAATTGGCCACATAGAGAAAAACTCACTCAGGCAATTTAAGAAGGTCATCCATAGAGAACTCTCCCTTCGGTTGGATGTGGATCTCGTGGAAGGGTTTCGTGAGTGCTTCGGCGGGGTCGGATGGATTGGAAGAGACGACGATAGTCGCTTCGGCAACGTCGCGGCAGATGTGGCCCGTAGCGGCAGGGGCGAGTGAGGCAGGCCGACCTGTGGTGAGAAGAGTACAGAGATGGGTAAGAAATACGACCATGGAGTTTTGCTTCGGAGGGTCATTTCTATAAGCTGTCTTTTCGTGCGGCTCGCCATGCTGGTAGCAGTGGTATTCACGTTGGTAGTAGTAGAGAAAAGCGCTGAACACGCGTATGGCCGAGACGGCCTCTGTCGCAGTCGAAGGGCCTGGTGTCGGCATGACTGACGTCGTGCAAGGTGAGTGAAAGAGCGAGTGCAGTAGCGTTTGTCCCGCTTTTGGATGAGTCACGTCGCTCAAGATGGGAATCACTGCGTCACTGCGGTCACGTGGGTGTGGCTGAGGTCGGACCCCGCAAGCTCCAAGTTCGGGACACATGTCGGTGTACGCGGAACGAGGCTTTAGCGTATGTATGCCGTACGTTCTATGCAACGAAAGTAAGCAAATGGCCGCACTAGGCTCGTCCAGTCCACTCTATATGAGAAAATGCGAGAGGATTATTGAACGCACGCAAGAATGCCATTACTGCGAGCTTGCTATGCCTTTAAGAGGATTCTATAGCTAGTAAAGAACGCTCCCTCGTTTTGTCACAAATCGTTAAGACGCTTCCATTTCTGATTCAACGATGATCGAAAAAGTCCACTAAAGCCTGTATCTCGAATGGTATTACCGCTCAAAATCCGAGTCGCTAGCGCAGCTCGGTCAACCCTGAAGCTCCACATAATTCGCTATACAAACACAATTAGCCCCCGCACGCGCGCATACGCAAGAAGCACTCACCAGGGAACAACCCGACACCCCCATTAGGCTCGGTACCCGACCACCAATCCTCAGAGACCGACTCGATGAAAACAATCCGGTCGCCCTCCTTGAAGGAGATCTCGTTATCCTCGCCCGCATCATAGCTGCGCGCGTCATCAGCACCTCTTTACGATCATAGTCAAATCGACAGCACGTACTCATACAGGGCGATGGCCCATTGTCCCACGTCTTCCTCAGCTGCAGCCGGCTCGGGCTCGTGAGCGACGGGTGGCGGGGCCGGTGCCGGAGGGGGAGGCGGCGGGGGCGGGGGCGATGGCGGAGGTGGCGTCGCGGCGGCGGCCTCCTGCACTTCTACGATCTCCACATAGTTTGCTGAAACAGGATGCGCGTCAGCACTATCGCTGCGCCAAGCAAACAAGATCACATACCGGGGAAGAGACCGTGCTTCGTTCCGTTCGCGCCGATGCCGGACCACCAGCCCTCGTCGAGCTGCTCGATTTGCTCGATGAGCTCGCCCTCGATGAGCTCCATCTCGTTGTCCTCTTGCGCCTACACGAAGGGTCAACTGCGTCTCGACACGATGCGTTCGCCCGTATATTGATATGCGTACCTCGTACGAGTACTGCACGATCGCGCACAGGCCCTGGCCGGACAGTGCAGCGGGGGCATGCTCGGGTTCGGGCTCGAGCTCAGGCTCGGGCTCTCCCATGACGACGGCCGTAACGGCAGCGGCCGCAGCCACGATACCGACCGCAACGGCCACGGGAGGAGGCGGCGGCGGAGGGGGTGGAGGCTGGGGAGAACCGTGGTCAGCACAAATGCCGGTATGATTGGGCGCGTCGAGAACAGGGGCACGTACCGGAGGCGGGGGAGGAGCGACCTCGGGCTCCGGCTCCGGTACGTGCGCAACCGGGGGCGGAGGTGGAGGAGGGGGAGGCGGCGGAGGGGGAGGCGGGGCCTCCTCGGCAGACGGCGCGACCACAGAAGGACGGGCCGCAGTCGGCACAGCTGGGGGAGCAGGCGGCGGAGGTGGAGGGGGCTAGAGGGACAACGCCGAATCAGCATGCGACCCAAGCGCGATGAAGCGGAAAGTTAGCTTACCGGAGCGGAGTACTCCTCCTCGGGCTCGGGCTCAGGCTCGGGTTCGGGCTGACGGACGACGGGCGCGCGCGTCGGTGGCGGGGCGCGCGAGGCGGGCGCAGCTGCGCGGAAGGCAGGCGGCGGGGGAGTAGGCTGCGAGCCCAGCGCGGCCTGGGCACGCGACTCCTCTTCCTCCTGTTGCTTCTTGGCAAGGGCTTGCCTCTCGCTCCATGTTAGTTTCTTCGGGCCTACTCAGGATTGTTAGTGAGACGAGCATGCGGAGGAAGACGAGTAAACATACCGCCGGCAGGAGATGACCTAGAAGATGCCGAGTCGGGCGACGATTGTGCCTGCATCGCTGCGAAGGGATTGACGAGCTTCTTTGGCTGCAGCTTGATGGGCGTATACGCCGTACCGACAGGGCCGATCTTGTCCTCCTCCGCGGGCTTCGTGGGGACGTTCGACGCCGCGACTGGAGGAGGAGCGGCAGGAGTGAAGCGCGCCGCAGGCTTGATGGTGTCAGCCGTGAATCGTAGGGTAGGTGGAGGTAAACTCACTGAAGCGGCGGCAGCAGGCCGAGGAGCAGTGGGGACAGGGCGCGAAGCGGCAGGGGCTGGCGGGGGCGGGGCGAAGCTCTCTTCCTCTGGCCACGCGTCCGCAGGGGCCTTGCTCGCGACCGCAGGCCTTCCAAAGGTCGGCGCCACAGACGGAGCGGTCGGGACGGGGCGCGCGGCAGCCGGGGGAACAGGGCGTGCTGTCGTGGACATTGAGGGCTTGGACGCAGCGGGGGCGGGAGGCGGGGCGGCCGCGCGAAGGGCCGCGATATCGACCTTTCCGACGGGCTTGTAGTTGGACCCTACGGGGGCGATGGGTACGAACTTGCGGGGTGCCTCCTTCTGGGCGGTGTAGTTGACACCGGAAGCAGCTTCGACGCGGGACATGATGAGGTCGGGAGTAACATCAGACTGTGTGTACATGTTCAATTAGGATGGGTGCTACGTCTAGATTGAGTGCTCACGAACCTCGTTGCGCGCGCTGACGACGACGTGGGTGCCACGGAGAAAGTTGGCGACGGCGCTGGAGTGGGTGTGGAAGAGGCCCTTGCGGGCCTCGGGGACGCCCTCACCGCACCAGTTGATCTGGACGAACTTGGGGAGCGTGCTCTTCGGGAGCGTCAGAAAGCGGGCGTGGGGTGAGCACAAAGGGACGTACGTTTGGGTCTTTGACTCGAGCGAATGCATACTGCATCCTGGACTGGAGGTCAGACACGTCCGGTGGGAGAGAGAAGTGGAGTGACATACCGGCCGTCCGAGAACTCCTCCTGGAGTTCTTCAAGACCTCCGTCGCCTGTCGCCTGCACCTTGAGGTCGTTCGAACCCTTGTCATAGGTGAAGATCGCCCAATCTATGCCGCGGGCATTGACGACATCCTGGTATGCCTGGGTGATGTCCCTGCTCGACAGGTTGACCTGCAGAGACATTGTCGTCGATCCTGTGCAATGCCGATGGAAGAATGAGAGGGTGGAGGGGGTGCGATGGTGGTGGTATAAGAGAAAAGGCGGCGGTGCGGCTGCGGGGAGGACTGGCTGGGCGGCTCGCTGAGGCTCGGATGGATGTCCGAGCACGATGATGTAGTGGGCGCTTACGCATATGGCCTTTGCGTCGGCTGTTTCGCTCGGACGGAGCCCGACACCTCCCCGCTTTCTCCCCCACCACGACCTTGATACCCTCCACCATGACGGATACCCCAGAAACAAAGCTTAGAGGCGAGCTCTTACCCCCCAGGCCGTCTACTCGGTAATGCTCACTGTTCTGCCTACAGAAATCAGCCCGGCTCTAGACTTCTTCGCCGGCACGGTGGCCGGTGCGTCTTGCAACGGAGCTCGTCACCCATTCTGTTTGAGCCGCAGCGGGAAAGAATAGGCATGGCGGCGGTCGTGGTCGGGTACCCCTTTGACACCGGTGAGCTCTCTCTATGCATGCTGCGCTCTCATCCGTACCAATGCCTGGACAGTCAAGGTACGCTTCCAGAATCCCCACATCGCGTCCAAGTACCGCTCTACAGTCCACGCTTTCTTCACCATCGTTCGCGAAGAGCGCATTCGTGGTCTTTACCGCGGAATTGCAGCCCCTCTAGTGCGTCTCTACCCGTGGACCCTCCCCGCTCGCTTTAACGCATCATCCGGCCTCTTTTTAGGCCGGTGCGCCACCATTAAACGGCATCGTCTTCTCCACATATCGTTCCCTGCTGCGAGCACAATTAGACGATGATAACGCGACGCCTACACTTGCTCAAATCAATCTTGCAGGTGCAGGAACGGGCATCATATCCTCGTAAGCCCTGGTCTTCTCTCACTGTTCCGGCCCCATTCATGTTTGCACAGATTAATAACGACCCCCGCCGAACTCATCAAAGTCCACCAACAGTCCCTCGTCCGTTCGTCCACCTCCCCTCCTCACTCCGACTTGGACGTCATCCGGCACATTTGGCGCACACACGGGCTCCGCGGATTCTATCGCGGGATCTCCGCGACCGCGCTCCGCGACATCGGGTACGGCGCATACTTCGCCGCGTACGAAGGCACGCTGCGCTACTGGCCGCGTCCGCACAGCGCGCATGTACGTGGTGACTCACGCGAGGGCGAGGTCGAATCGACGCTCGCGACGCACTCCATGGCCGCGCTCCTGACCGCGGGCGGCATGGCGGGGATTGCGGGCTGGGTCGTGACGTTCCCGTTTGACGTGGTTAAGACGCGTGTGCAGAGCACAGTGACCGCAGGGCCGGATAACCCGTACCGGACGACATGGTCGACGATTGTCGCGTCATATCGTGCGGAAGGGCTGGGCGTGTTCTTCCGTGGTTTGGCACCTACGCTCATTCGGTACGTTGGGCACCGCAATTCAAAGTCATCTTCACGCGACTCATCATCCACTTTCAGGGCAATACCTGTGAACATGGTGACATTCGCGACCTTCGAGGCAGTCATCCACTTCGGCTCATAGTGTTTCGAGACGGACGCCTGTCGTGTCAGAGCCTCTTGATGTACTGTAGTACTAATCTACCGCATATTTCTTGATAATGTCAGAACTGTGTTAGTATCTCTCCGCATTGGTTGTGTGTTCCAAACCTATCCTCATGGAACGTTGACCACAGAGTCGGAAAACGGGAGTGCTCTGGGACGTTCTGGCAAGCGCGCGACAATGCTCACGTGATCGCGGTCTGTGAGCGCCAATATATTGCCGGCCCTGGAGTCTGAGGCGGCCGCCGTGCTTGCGCTCGTTTCCTCCTCTCCTCTTCCTTTCTCGCTCTCGCTCTCGGACTGCTTTCGTTTGGACTTCATTCATGCTATCAAGACAACTCCCCCGCCCGCAACTAGTCCTCACTCCCAAACGCGCCCTCTCCCGGCCTGCACTTGCTGCGCTTCCCCGCCGCGCTCCCCTCTCCCGTCTTTCGCCATGCACCAAGCTCGCTCACCCCGCGCTCGTCTTCACGCGCTCGTATGCGCAGGGCCCGCCTGGAGGCGGAGGCGGAATGGGAGGCTTCCCCGGGTTCTCGATGGGTCAGCAGAGGCAGAAAGGTGACGCCCTCAAGGAATATGTAAGTATACACACGGTTGTAGGCGTCACGTTTGCTCACACCTAAGCGTAGAGTATCGACCTCACGGAGCTCGCGAAGAATGGAAAGCTTGACCCCACCATTGGCCGAGACGACGGTAAGCACGGCTCGGTTATACTAACCCCGCCCTGCGCGATGCTAAAGTAGTACTATAGAGATCAAGAGAACTATACAGAGTACGCTACCCTCTCATACACTTTGAAGCTGGCTCACTGAGCTCTTTTCAGTCCTCTCTCGCCGCACCAAGTCTAACCCGGTCGTAAGCATCTTAGATCTGCACTCTATTCTTTCTCTTCTAACGTAGCTACGCTTCTAGCTCATTGGGCCTCCCGGTGTTGGGAAGACAGCCATTCTGGAAGGGCTCGCGCAGCGCATTGTGGCCAAGGAGGTCCCGGAGGTACGCACTCGCCACTCGTTGTCTCCCCGCGGTGTACCCAAGCGCTCCTCTAGTCTTTGCAAAACAAGCGCGTTCTATCCATCGACCTCGCCGCCATCATGGCTGGCTCCGGCATCCGCGGCCAGTTCGAAGAGAAGTTCAAGGCGCTCATTAAAGATATAGAAGACGAAGCGCGTGAAGTCATCTGTTTCATTGACGAACTTCGTGCGTTCTTCTGAAGATCTACATCTAATGTGCGCATGCTTATCATGGCATTTATAGATACTCTCTTCAACCTTGGCAAGGCAGAAGGCAGCATCGACGCCGGCCAAATGATCAAGCCCGCCCTGGCGCGCGGACTCCAGCTCGTTGGTGCGACGACGCGTACGTTCCTTACAACACTCATGCGCCGGAAGTTATTAACTCATCCTCGTAGCGGACGAGTACCGCAAGACGATAGGTAAAGACGCCGCGCTCGAGCGCCGCTTCCAGCCCGTCACGATTGACGAACCTACCGTCGAAGCCACTATCTCCATCCTCCGTGGCCTCAAGCCCCGCTACGAAGTCCACCACGGAGTCGGCATCTCCGACGCCGCCCTCGTCACCGCCGCCGTCTACAGCTCGCGCTACATCTCCGACCGCTTCCTGCCCGACAAGGCGATCGACCTTGTCGACGAAGCCGCCTCCGCACTCCGTCTCGCGCAAGAGTCCAAGCCGGACGAACTCGAGGCGCTCGACCGCGAGGTCGTCACGCTCGAGATCGAGCGCGAGTCGCTCCGTGCTGAGTCCGACGTCTTCTCAGCCGAGCGCCGAGCGCAGGTCGAGGCTCGCCTCGAAGCGCGCCGCTCGGAGGCGGCGGAGCTTACGCGCGTGTGGCAGGCTGAGCGTGCGCGCCTCGAGCGCATCAAGGACACCAAGGAACGCCTCGAGGACGCGAAGCGTGAGCTCGAGATCGCGCAGCGCCAGGGTAATTTCGAGCGCGCGTCGCGCCTGCGCTATGCCACGATCCCCGAGCTCGAGCGGCAGCTCCCCGCGGAGGGTGAGCGCGAGGGCGCGGACGACGTGGAGAGCCCGCTTGCGATGCTGCATGATCGTGTGACTAGCGCGGACATTGCTCGTGTTGTGGCGAAGGCGACGGGCATACCCGTTCAGAGCTTGCTTAAGGGCGAGCGGGAGAAGCTCGTATACGTGGGTCTTGCTCTTTTTCTGCTTGCGTAGTTCCGTGGACTGAAATCATCACAGATGGAGGATACGCTGAAGAGGCGCGTCGTCGGTCAGGATCACGTCGTCGAAGCTGTCAGTGATGCGGTCAGGATCTCGCGGGCAGGTCTGCAAGCTCCGAACCGGCCTGTCGCGTCCTTCCTCTTCCTAGGGCCGACAGGTGTCGGGAAGGTACGCATCTGCCCCTAATCATCCCCGTATCTGGCTTACTGACCTCACGCACAGACCGAGCTGTGCAAAGCCCTGGCGTCGTTCCTGTTCAACGACGAACAACGGGGACTGTAAGTTCTCTACCTGACCGTGGTGAGCTATGCTAATGCATCTGCCTGCAGGATCAACATCAACATGTCGGAGTACCATGACCGCCACACAATCTCCCGGCTCATCGGTGCCGCTCCAGGATACGTTGGCTTCGAGGAAGGCGGACAGCTAACGGAAGCTGTCCGGCGCAAGCCTTATGGTTCGTAGCGACTTTCTTTCGTCTGATAAGCCCGCTCAACCATTCTTGCCACAGCCGTCATCCTGTTGGACGAACTGGAGAAAGCACACAAAGACGTCGCGATGATCCTCCTCCAGATCCTCGACGAAGGTAGCATCACCGACTCCCAGGGACGCAAGGTCGACTTCAAGAACACTATCGTCTGTCTCACCTCCAACCTCGGCTCCGACATCCTTGCGCACGCGTCCGCTTCGGATGCGGACGGTGTCGTCACGCCCTCCGCGCGCGACGAAGTCCTCGAGCGCACGGGCGAGTACTTCCCACCCGAGCTTCTCAACCGCCTCGACTCCATGCTCGTCTTCAACAAGCTTTCGAAGGCTTCCATCCTGCAAGTTGTCGATCTGCGACTTGGAGACGTCCAGGACCGTCTCGCGAGCCGCCGGATCGTCATGGACGTCGACGCGGAGGCGAAGGAGTGGTTGATGAAGGAGGGATACTCTGAGCTTTACGGAGCACGTGCGATTGCGCGGATCGTGCGCACCAAGGTGCTCTTCCCGCTCGCGCAGAAGCTACTCAAAGGCACAATTCGCGACGGAGACACGGTGGTCATCCGCGCGTCGCCGGACGGGAAGATCCTCGAGATCCGGGACAACCATGAGGCGGATCCGAACATCGAGCACTCGGCGACTCCCATTGCACACCTTGCCCACGACGGCGAGGAGTCTGCGTGAAACATTCCTTGAACCTCATTTCCGGCATTGCTTCATTTCGTCCGTTACACATCCCATCCTAGACTATCCACATCATATTGTATACATAGCCCTCACCACTCCGTGTATAACTAGCTTAGATCCAATGTATTCACACCCTACTCACTGCTAACACCCAATGCCCATCGCGACTCGATCACAGCGAAAGCCTGTTCCAAGTGAGGTAGTTGCGAGGAAGCCAGTCCGGAACAACCCACTCCTCGCCCCTCATCTCCGCAAGCATCATCCCGACAGTAGCTTCAGCGCTGTGTACGATGTTAAACGGGGAGCAGCCTTGGTACAACATGAAACTCACCATCCATATCCACGGGTCATACCATGGCCAGAGTACCCAGCAGACACGTACTGACCCTTGTATGTCTCATTGGAAGGCGCGGCAGGATCAATAACGGGCCCGACCTAGATGCAGAATGAGCGCTGAACGGGTGGTAGGAGGAACAAGCGCACGAATGGGTCGCGATCCTTGGTGATGCCGATGATTCCCGTCTTCGAACGAGTTGAGTAAGCTCAGAGCGACAAGGTCAGAGAATGCAACTCACCCATTCCATCTCGGGCTCGCGCCCTTCCACGTACTTTCCGGGAAACACTTTCGGCAGGAACCCCTTCAGCGCCTTCGAGATGACCGGGTTCACGCTCGCGTCGTCCACGTTGTACATCTCCATCCCTGGCACGATGATTCTGAAACCGCCAAGTATAACGAGCGGTGGCGTGTCTTGGTCCTCGCCCTGCGCGAGCGGGCGCGGGAACCAGTACTCGTTCCCGAAGTTCGCGACCCAGCCGTAGCGCGAAAGGTTGGCGGTCGGAACTGCGGCACGGAGCGCGATGACTTGGTTCCGTGTCGGTACGATGCCGGAGGGGCCGGCGAGATGTGGGAGGAGATGAGAGGCGTAGCCGTTTGTAGCGTGGATGACAGACGTGCACGCGACAGAGCCGCGGGGGGTAGTAATGTTCCAGCGACGGGAGGGCGAGCCATCGGCATCAAACTTGGAAGATGGTATGGGCATTACTGAAGTAGCGGGTGTGTTGGTATGCAGGTGGAGCGAGGAAGTCGAGGTGTTGAAGCCGATCTCCTTGGTGAGGTTATGGAAGAAGGTAACAAGCTTCAACGGCCACACGTTGTTCGCGGGAGCTTGTACGGCGGGGTACGCCGCATCGTAAGTCTATATGATGAGGATTATGTGCGTTTTCACTTATGAAAGAACAATGCGCAACTGTACCTCCTGCATTTCTGCCTTCGAGAAGAACCGCACAGAGCTGACGTTAACGCCTGCCGCCTTGGCCGCTGCGTAATCCCCCGTGAGGCGCGCATGCTCTTCTTCGGTGAATGTCAGGATCATACGTCCCTCCGATACGAGGTCTACGGCGTCCACCATGTCGTGATCCTTCAGTCGTTTGACGATTTCGTTTGTCGTGTACTCCTCGATTACCATGGCGCGTACCGCTTCGCCTACCCCGTTAGCAGAAGAATAGTCCTGGAAACGCTGGTAAACACGTGGAGCGAAATGGCCACCATTTCTCCCTGTAACAAGATCAGATTCTAGTACAACTCCACGCCACATGCACCCACCAGTTGCCCCAGAACCTGCGAAATTGAAACAGTTCAGAGATGTATAATATCACCCTTCCGACACTTTGCAAACCCACAGAAGTCTCGAGCCTCAAGCAGGACAATCTTCAGAGGATCCTTGGAGAGAGGCCTCTCAGCAACGCCACGCGCAACGTGGTACGCCGCAGACACGCCCGTCGTGCCCGTGCCGATGATGCACACATCAGCGTCGTGAGTGAGCGGGCCCTGGCTGCCGACCTTCGCGAGAGGATTGTCCGACTCGGGGTGCGCGGACCAGAATGGAACGGTAGGGTTGGATACAGGCAGAGGCGCAGGTTCTATCTCCCCGATGGCCACGCCTAAGGGAGCTTGCTGCTCCCCAAGAGCGTTAGAGAGCAACGAACTGAGTGAGACGATAGCGGCCAGGAGCCGGGCCGTAGCAATGACTCGACCTGACATTCTGTATCGCACTTGTTAGAAAATGACGCGCGGTTGAAGATTCTGTGATCTGGGAAGAAAACCACACATACTTTGACAGTCCTGTAGTCCTTTAGCAGAAGAGACTGTGGACGTCACGGTTCAAGACGACTCGCTGCGGGCGCCTGCTTGCTCTTCGCGAACTCGGCCCGCTTGAGCTTATCCAATTGTTACTGACGTCATTACACTTTCAATGATAAGGTCCTCCCAGTCGACACTACAGATTATCCTATCGCCTCGTTCAACAAACTTTGTGATGCGCTAATCCGACTTCCACAGACGCTACGAATCAATCCTTCAAGCGATTTTTGGTGAGATGGTGGCGCGGAAGCCACTCTGGCGCGGACCACGTCTCTCCGAATATGTCTGCCACTATCATTTGCGATACGGCTTCCGCACTGCGATGGTACTCCGTCAATTATCGCCCGGTCTCATGACGGTGCACGGACTCACCATCCGTATGCGCGCGTCATCCCATGTCCAGTGTATCCCGCAGAGATGTATTGGCCGTTGAAGACGTCGCTCTCAGGCTGCGCAGGATCAAGGATGGGACCGACCTAAAAACGCGATTAACACTCGAGTGTGGGCTTTCCAATGAAAGAAATGCGTACAAATGGATCAGAAGTCTTCGTGAACCCCATGATACCGGTCTGAAAGGGCAGACGTTAGTGTATGCAACCGCGACAAATCAACTAAAACTCACCCATTCCATCTCAGGCTCCCTTCCCTCTTCATACTTCCCCGGAAAGACCGCGGGTAGGAACGTCCTCAACATTTTTCCCACCACCGGGTTCACCGCCCCGTCGTCCGCAACGTCTACCTCAAATCGAGGTATCGCCGTCTCCCTCCCTCCGCCGAAGATCACCAGCGGGTGCACCTCGCCCTGCTGCACCGGCCGTGGGAACCAGAACTCAAACCCGTTGTTTGCGTTCCACGCCGATAGCGTGATTTCGTCTAGAGATACGGAGGCACGTAGGGCGGTGACCTGGCTGCGCGTCGGGACAATCCCTGCGGGACCCGCCATGTGCGGAAGAAGGTGTGACGCGTACCCGTTAGTCGCATGGAGGACGCGCGCGCACGAGATGGTGCCGCGGGGGGTGGCGATGCTCCAAAGACGTGGACAGGTCCCGTCAGGGATTGACCCAGCGAGGCGCGAGATGGAGGCTACAGGCGTGTTGGTGTAGAGGGAGAGAGAGATGGCGGGCGAGGCTGCGGCGGCGCGGTATAAGAGCGTCACGAGCTTCATCGGCCATAGATTGTATCCAGGAGTGTGTGCGCCAGGGAAGGGTGCACCGTACGTCTATATTCGGGCCAATGCTCAATGTCGTCTTCTTGGTCGTAGAGAGGTAATACTTACCTTAAGCATTTCATCCTTGGTCAGTAGATGCACCCCAGTCAGATCGACACCGGCAGCCTTCGCGGCCTCGTAATCGGCCTTGCCTTGCGCTGCTTCTTCGTCGCTCATCCACATCGTGGTGTTTCCACCGGCGACGAGATCAACTTCGGCTTCCTTTCTCGTCGACTTGAGAAAGTCCACAACCTCATGCATAACGTGTTTCTCGAGCGCGAGTGCGCGAAGAGCTTCGTCAGTTCCGTAGCTTTTAGCATAGCTCGAGAACTCTTGGAACGTGATGGCCGTGCAATGGCCTCCGTTCCTTCCTGTACAGTTCCAGCGTCAGTCAGATGCAGTAACATCAAGCAGGCGGACGAGTAGGCACGCACCGGTAGCGCCTGAGCCTAGAGGTCATTTCTGCCAGTCAGTCATAGAGTCATAGTCGTCGAAGATCGGGTGATGTCCGCTTACAGAAATCTCGGGCTTCGAGGATCACGACTTTGAGCGGGTTTTGGAGAGAGCGCTCCTTGTCTGTGAGAAGACGTGAGATGTGGTAGGCAGCAGATACTCCGGTAATTCCAGAGCCAATGATGCAAATGTCGGCATCATTTGGGAGTGGCCCGGTGCTGCCTTCCTTCGCCAGCGGGTTCAAGTCTGGGGAGCTATCCAACCAGAAAGATTTTGTGGGATTTTCGTTGGGGATGGGTGAAGGCTTTACGCCTTCCAGGCCCACTAGAGCGTCGTGAGTTTCGGAGAAGGGAGTGAGCGAAAACGGGAGGGGCCGGGTATTGATTTGCGACATGATGAACGAACGGCCTGTGGAAAACTGGTTGCTGGGGTTCAGGGTTGATATACCGCCTTGTGCTTATATTTCTGCTCGAGAAAAATGCCTAGGTCAGAAAGTAATGTCTGAAATGACGTAGGTTTACAGTACGAACATACGCGTGGCAGTAAGTTGAGTATGTTGGCGACGTCAGAGATATCGTCAGGGCGAATGACTCGAGCACTCGCGCCGTGGGACTGGGGGCATGGCGGCTGAACTGTTTGCGGGATTGAAAGGAGCCTGACCCGCCGATCGCGCCGGTCAGCGTTCTGGACGTCGGTGCGGTCATCGTCGTCGGTGACCAGCAGCCACGGGCGCTAAGATAATCCTCCGGCCCGCCAGCGTTATCTCTCCGTGATTTCCGGTCTCCGCGGGCTGTTGTGCTTCGTTCATGATCTGGCGCAACTTGAGTCATGCTTGAGGCTCACGGAAGCTTGTCCAAGACCAAGACGAGTGCGCAGACCGAAGTCATGGCCAGCACTCTCAAGGAAGTTCTCTTGGTCGGTTATGGGGCAGTAGGGGCAATATGTATACCTTACCACGTGCTCTTATACTTCAGTCCACTAACTTATGTTCACGACCATTCCCCTTCCAGACTCTCTGATTCTGAAAAACAGCGGCCGTGCACGGGTCACAGTAGTGGCCCGGAGCAATTATGAAGCCGCGAGCGGTATGTCCCCCAAACTCCTCATGTTTCACTGTTCCGTCCCATTGATCCACCTGGACACAGCAAACGGAATGCATTTCCAAAGCCGTAAATATGGAAACATCCAGGGTTGGCGTCCAGACCGACGTGCGTATCCTTGATCAACACCCTCAACGCGTTGCAACGATAGTGTGATGCTCACTCAATCGATTCTTGCTCATTCTAGTCTTTCCGACCATCGAGAAGGCTCTCGACCGCCCATACGCATATGTCGTCCTATCCACGAAAGCCGTCCCAGAGCTCAAACGCACCCCCGAACTCCTACGCTCCCTGCTCTCCCCGCCCTACTCGGACGCCCACCCCCAGCCGACCTACGTGCTCCTCCAGAACGGCCTCAATGTTGAGGTCGATCTCTACAACGCGCTCAAGAAGCTCCGTCCGGACGAGGAACCACGCATCATCAGCACCGCCGTCTGGATCGGCACTGGCCTGCTCGACAAGAACGTCGTCGAGCATAACGAATTCGTGCGCCCCTCCCATCTCATACCCATTCGCAATTAACGCCACCGCGCCGTCCAGGATCGTGTGTCGATGGGCGTATACCGTCCCACGACCGCCGTCTCGGGCAACACTACCGCCGAGGCCGCACTCCTCGCCGAGTTCGAGTCCCTCCTCGCCGCAGGCGGCTCCGAGACCACGATTGTGCCCGAGATCCAGCGCGTCAAGTTTGGCAAGAACATGTGGAACGCCGTGCTCGGCGCCTCCGCCGCGCTCTCCCGCTTCTCCCTCCGCGAGTTCTTCCGCCCCCCGCACCTCGAGCCTGGCGCAACCTCCTCCCCGCCTGCCCCCGAGCCCCCGCGCGCGCCGAACACACCCAGCGAAGCCGCGACGGCCGCTGTCCCCGCTGCTGCGCCCCTCCTCGCGGCGCACACGACGCCCTTCCTCTACGACACGCTCACGGAGCTCTCCACGCTCGGCGCCGCGCTCTTTCCCGCGGCGGGGGAGGTGAAGGCGCTCGACGCGGACCTCCCGGCGCGCACGCTCGCCAACACCGCGCGGCTGCACGCGCGCCCGGACAGCGCGCACGTGCCGAGTATGCTCGGCGACATGCTTGCGGGGCGCCCGATGGAGGTCGAGCACGTCCTGGGCGAGGTCGTGCGCATGGCGCGCGCCGCGGGCGTTGCTGTTCCTGTGAGTCGTCCACGTTCCTGGAAGAAGCGCTAGCAGGGAGTGCTGACGAAACGTGATCGTTGCAGAGAATTGAGGCGCTCTACTCGCTGCTACTTGTGGCGCAGAACCAGTTTCTGCGCCGGCACATGGAGGGCAGGCCGCAGCTGTGACGGCGTTGGCGGGACTGAAAATGTAAGAGGACACTTAGAGTACGCACCTTTGTATCCCACGGAATAGAACACCTGATACACGCCACGCAGCACGGACAGAAAACACATACATTTGTTTTAATCTAACGCCTCCGGCACCGGCAGCTCCAGCCTTTCCATCCAGTGTCCACGCCCATCCCAGCACCAGCGCCCAGCGCCTAGCGCAGGCTCCTCCCCTTCCCTCACTCGCACGCGCGCGTGGCGATTTCAGCCCTCGAGCAGCGCTGCGGCCTTGCGCGCGTTCGCACGGACGGTCTCGACCTGCAGCTCCAGGTTGCGGATCTGCGCCCGCGCCTCGCGCAGCTCCTCCGTCAGCCGCGCGTTCTCCTCCTTGAGCGACGCCATCGCGCCTGAGTTCTGTTCGCCCGCATTTCGTCAACATATACTCGTCGCAAACCACAGAACGTGAGCACTCACGTCTGTCGACAGCTGCCTCGCTGGTGCACTTGCCGCCGGGGTGACCGGTGCGGATACCGGTGTAGCTGCGGGCACCGGCGAAGGAGCAGGTGCAGGCGCGGACGCCGAGAATGTCTTTGTCACTGGCGGTGGGGCCGCCACTTGCTGCTGCTGCGGGGGGAGGGAGAGCGGGGCGGTGCCAGAGGAGATTGCGCCGTCCTCAAGCGAGACGAGCTTGGGCGGGGCGGTCTTGCCCGCGAAGAACTCGGCGGCGGTGAGCGCGGGCTCGGCGGAGGGCGCGGGCGGGAAGATATCCGATTGGAACGAGTCCGACTGCGCGGACGGGGGTTGAGAACGGCGCGACCGGGGGGAAGACGAGGGAGATACGCACTTTTCGGGGGACGATGAAAGCGATAGCCTCGATCGAGTTGGCGGCAACCTTGAACGCGCGCGCGATCTCGCAGTCGGAGACGCTGAGGCCGCGCCGAGGGAGGAAGCACATTCCGCGCTGCGGGTCCGACGACTTGTACTCGGCAAGCGGGAAGAGGTTGTCGTTCTCGTACTCGAAGTACCGGATGTTGCCGTCTCTGAGACACGCGTGGCGGGTTAGTGTGGGTCGGGCCACTCACGCGAGCGGGCGACTTACCCCTTTCCAGCTGGAGAGAGCGCGAGGGGTCAGCGAGGCCGGCTGAGGGAGGATGAAACCACGACGTACCGAGGAAGAGGATGTTGTTGTCGGTCCAGAAGGGCATAAGGACACCCGATGTCTGGTCGATAATGGTCATCTTGACGTTGGAGAGCCCGCCAGTTTCCCAAAGCGCGACTTGGCGGTCGCTCATCTTGCTGAAGCCGGTAGTCGCGAGGCGGTCCTTGTCGCCGAGCCATGTAACACGCGCGCCCTACGTAAAGAAGCCGACAGGAGCTGAGCCACGCGTGTGTAGGACGCACGCACACGAGCACGCACCTTAATACCACCATGGCCCTCGCCTACGCGGACGGGATCGCTGCCTGCGCGGGGGTCGAAGATACGAATCTTGCGGTCGCGGCAGGTAGTGGCGAGGAGGGTGCCGGAGGGGTTGAAGGCGAGGCTCTGGATGGCATCGTTGTGGCCGCCGAGGACGCTCTTGGGGGCCTCAGTGGCGGCGAGGTCCCAGAGTTTGACGACGTGATCGCCTGTGGAGGTGGCAAGGACGTTGTTGGCGGTGGGGTGGAAGAGGACGTGGCCGACGCGGCGGGGGGAGACGTCGATGCGGGCGACGGGGTCAAGGTCCTGGGGCTCCCAGCCCTCGGCGCCCCAGCCTTCGAAGATGGAGGACTCGACCTTCCAGATCATGGCCTTGCCATCCTCGCCGGCGGAGGCAACGACGGTGTCGTTGAAGGGAGACCAGTCGGTATCGAGGACGGGGGCGGTGTGGCTGCGGGCGAGGGGAACGAGGTCGGGGAGCTTGTAGGGGAAGCCGGTGGGGAGTGGCGAGAAGGGGGAGGGGAGGGGGAGAATGGCGAACGCGCCGCCACCGGACGAGTTCCAGTTGAGGGAGACGAAACGCTACGGTCGCCGTCGCGCGCGGTGAGCACGAGCGGACAGAGAGAAAAGGTGGACGCACGGTGGAGGCGGCGATGACGTTGGTGTCCCAGGCTGAGTTGGTGACCTTGACATTGTCAAAGCCGTACTCCTTCTTGCCCTGCTGGCCAAAGACGTGGCTGCGCCGTCGTCGTCAGCTGCGACTTGGTCGTCGTCGAGGCCGGCACGCGCACCGATATTTGGAAGCCCGCACAAAGCGCGACATTGTGTCCGGAAAGTGGGGGGCGGCGGGCGATGAGTAGAGAGCAGCGAGCGCGGCGAAGGCGGGGGGCGCGGGGGGAGAGAGGGAGGAGGATGCGGGGGACGATGAGGGCGACGAACACGATCAGCAGCCCAGCTCCGGCTCCAGCTCCAGCCACAGCCCGTCGCGCGCGCTTCCGTCCCAATCCGTCTGGCGCCCATGCCGCCCTCGGCCTGCACTCGACCGTCATCATCTAGCCGTCGTAAGTTGCGTAATGAGAATCTGCTTCGCTGCTAGTGCAAGGGCATTGAAGGGTCCGCGGTCAACCTCAAACCGCATACACCTCTTCGATTTCTATCGGCCCAACTCCAGTTGTCCCGTCGCTCGGAAGGCCAACAGTTCCAAGTATCATTCTCCACCAAGGTACAGGTCAGATTCACAGCCGACCTCCCGTCACGTTGTACGAACTGATCGACCGCTACATAGTTTTGTGTCGCAATGGCATGATGCTTGAGTGCCGGCCAACCGCCCATAGCAGATGCATGCAAATTCGAACATGAACACGGCTCCGACAGCCCTGCATATATACATACAGTGCTAGCGATTGCAATTGGAAGTCGAGGAAGCACCAGGCACGCCATTCCATCAGGTCCTCATCTTACATCTCTAACTGACGTCCGAAACGAATAGATGTGCTGGTCGGGTCTCTCCACCGTCTCTCACGAGACCTACGGCGTCCTATAAGGCCAATCTCTTGCCATGCTATATCGTTCAACTCTCCTTTCACTTTGGCACATCCAACCCCATGTCTTCGAGTCTTTCCCAAGCTAAAATAGGTCATATCATCGACTCTATTTGGTCTGAGTAAGTATTATTCTACAGCAAAGTTCTAAACACCAGCTCTGACCCGCTTTTCACAGAATTGTCGTAAACTACTGCGGTAACGCAGTCACTAGTAAGAGCCATCCGCGACTTGCTGCTGGCCTTACTCAGCCACCTTTGTAGCGTGGGTCGTCTATGAGTATATCATCACCTTCACGCAAGAGGTCCAACTCTTCTGGCTCCGCAAATTCACCGGCGCTACCCTTCTTTTCCTCTTCAACCGATACCTCCTCCTGTTCTACTTGACCGGCTTCCATCTGTTGGGCGTTCTCCCTGCCTTACAAAATGTAAGGCCTATCCTGCTGTCTTCCTCTTTTGCCTGACGCCAAGTACAAACTCCTTTGCAGATGTGTGTATATTCTCACAGAGTCCTCGATTCATATCCGCTCACAAGTCGTCCAGAACGGGTTGTAGGTTCTTGCAATATACATCCCAAATCATTCAAGCGTCTCAGTACATTCCATGGATGGGTTCGTGCACTACCTCCTCGTCCACACCATGCTGACCTCCCTTTATACGAACCATCAGCATTTTCCGTTCTAAGAACGTTCGCCCTGAGCGGGAAGAAATGGGTTCCTACCGTCGCCGTTGCAGCTTTTGCTAGTGTTCCCATCTTTGTCACTCTCGTGAGCAACCACCCTTACTTTTGAGCGCATACTCTAAGTTTCAAGCGTGCACATAGGCCCCTTTCGCAATGGACTACACACCTCTCCAGGAACCCGTCGTCGGATGCGTTATAAGCGTCAACGCCTCCCCTTCCCTGACTGATCAGTGTGTTCTTCCTCATCATTTTCATGCTCTACTCTGACGTGGCGCAAAGCCGTGCGTGACCAGCTCCCCCACCTATACGTGGGATGCTGACTTTATACACTTACAGTGACTATCGCGTCGCGAGTGTGCTTGATCGTGGCCGATATGCTCGTTATAGGCATCACCTGCACCTCAACACGCAAATCTCGTACGCTACACAAACTCATCAACGGCGGCACCCCACGTCGCTCCTTCGCGGAGATCCTTTTTGACTATGGTGAGTGCGAGGGGTATAACCTAATGTGTGTCGACAGTCGAGTTGACTGATTCGAACACAGGTCTTCTCTACTTTGCGTGCGTCTGGATTGGCCCAGCTGACACTGTAGCTGACACGTCACTTTAGGGTTCTCCTTGTGCTCAATATTCTACAGCTCACATTCACGCTACTCTCGGTGAGCATACCATGCTCTGATATGCGCATCTCAAAGTTCACCATACCTCCCCGCACCCCGTATAGTTCGGTGACAGGGTCGACACTCCATCGACAACCTACGTTCCTCTCTTCATGCAACCGTACGTCGTCCCCACCTCTCTCTCACACGAAGCTCTCATCCTGCTTTTAGGATGACAACCACGATAGTCTCGCGCTTCCTACTCAATCTCCAGAGTGCGGACCGCGATGTCGCGGGGGACACGACGAGAGTCGGGGTGCGGAGCGAGCTCAGCACGCTCGAGTTTCGCGTTGTTGGCGCTGCGGGTGGTGCAATAGGAAACGGTGGTCGGCGTGCTGAGCTCGGAGACTTGAACTGGGACGAGCTTGGCGAGAACGAGGACGAGTGGGTGGAGATGCATGACAGGCGACCATCTTCGTAGGTAAGGTCCCTCCGTCTTCTTAATCTGTAACGGGAAATAGATAAGCCGGGACTAAATTCTATTTCAGAATACAGTTTCAGCGTGTGCTACCCTACCGTTTGACATATGTATACACTCAATTCCCGGAGCCCGTCAAGTTCTAGACACACAGACCAGATCGTAGCCGCGCTTGAAGCGCGAATCCCCGACTCCGATTCGGATTATGGTGATAATTTAGTGCGTGTAGTAGGCATTGATTCTGTTTGTATACTGGCTAGATTTTCTACGAGGATACCCAACTTTTTTCAAATCCCAGGACACTTCGATCTGCACTTGATTGTCGTGACTGGCAGGAATGCGGGGGCAGGCTGACAGCGGAATCTGAATATGATACCCGTGCAAAAGTTCACGGAGAAGAGAAGGTAGTCATGTTGTTCTTATGCACGGCCAGTGATATAGCACCGAGAAGGAATTTACAACAAAGATACGAGGGGACGAGGATTGGTGTGAAACACGTTCAATGATTCTGGAGCCTATTCACGCCGTTCAGAACCGGACGGAACGAAACGACACCTTGCGAGGAAAGTAACGTATAGTAGGAGAGCAAGAATAACTGCCACGCGAGGCTGAGAGACGGTGCACCGTGTACAGATAGACGAGAGAGGGCGAGAGGTGAGAGGCGAGAGGAGGCGAGAGAAACACAGTGTACACGGAAACTTGAAGGGCAGGAAAAACATAAATGCGGCTGTATGGAGTGCGCGGTCAGTCGACCGGCGTGGGGCCGGGGTGAGGAAAGAGAGGTGCGGGAGTGCGTTATGGTCGCCGCATCGAGCACAGCGACAGGGCCCTAGTGGTTGAAATGATGCCTCAGAAAAACCAGCACTTCCGCATAACAAACAAAAGGCGGCGGCCGATAAGCTCACGGGACCATAGCATTACATGTACATTATTACGAGATAAAGATACGGCAGCCAATCATCGCTACAAAACATATGGACGGTGGCGTTCCGGTGGGAATGTTTGAGATAGCTAAGGCTGAGGTCGTCCAACCTCCTCGACAGAGCCCTCCTCCTAACCGGAGTCGGGGATGGCGTGCTGGGAGCCACATAGCTATAGAAAGCGCCCCCAAGCCCCTGGTTTACGAAACCTCCGACCGTCCCGGCCTCAATTCTGAACACGAGGAAGCGTATCTATGCAAATCTAAGCCGCCGTGGCCCGTATCTCTTCCTCTCACCGTAAGTTTTCCGCCAAGCGTTTTGAAGCAAATTTAGCATAGTTCTCTGCGCATTCCAAAACGCGATGCACAAGTTCACCACAACGCTAGAACCCACACAACACCCTTCCATCCGCCGCGGCGCACAATATCCGACAACCTTCGGTCTTTGTTAACCGTGTCGGGTGAGTTTGTTCCTATGTGAGCTGTTGGAACCAACGTGCTGACGTCAGGGCGACGCCTGCAGAACCTACACTTTTATGACTCAAACTATACTCGGCGTTGACCAAGTACGTTGGCTGCCTCCTGGGTTTGTACATCACTCTCAGGCTTCAGATGTGGATAAGCGTGCTCGGCTTTCAATGCTCCCCAGATCTATCACGCGATCGTTGCGACTTGCACGAGATTTTCTTCAGGCACGCCTCGGCAGGGCGCTAACAACACATCAGCAACCGCATAGAACCTCAAGCTCGCCATTACTTATCAATGTACCCCAACGAGCGCAAGGTTACTGTAAAATGTGCACGATGCTCGCCTTCCCATGCCCAATCTCCGAACTGGAACCCGCGCTGTTCGCAGTGAGAACCTCCGGAGCGCTTGTCGACTCCGCTTTTCTAGGCTCACTTTCCCTTTTTCTACGCAGACTTCCGCCGGTACAAACGTAATCCCGCCGGCGGCGACGATCGCACGTACGCGTTGAGAGGCCCGCGGTGACCACCGCGCGGAGCCGGTCCCACGGGGTATACAAGAGCACGCGATCGCCGTCGAGAACGCTGCTTCACGTCCTCCCGCCACCCACAGCGCGCGCGCAGCATCCCAGTTGTCGTTGTCGAGTGTCCTGGGCTGGCTTACTGGACGTATGGCCGACTCCGACGCCGCCGCGGTCATCTCACTGTACCAGAGCGTGTTCACCGGAAACTACTGCGGGTACGGCACTGCCGGTGCGTGCTGCGTCCGGTCCCTGCGCATCCGGTGCGTCTGACCGCCGTTTCGCGTTTCCGCCCCTTTACAGCCCTCCTCGCGTTTGAATATTTCATAACACTCAGCCAGGAGGTTGAACTGTTCTGGAAGCGCCGGGTGACGGGCGCGTCTGTGCTGTTTTTCTTCAATAGGTACCTCATCCTCATCTCCTGGTTCTTCAACGGATTCACGATCATCACGAATGACCTAGTACGTCTCTCATCCCGGCGCTATGATTTTATGGGCAGGGGCTGATAATCTTCAATAAGGCGTCAGTCTGCCTCAATCCGAGTTTCCAAGTCTCCCGTCTAACCCTTTGAACTATAGATGCGCTAGATACATTAAGGCCTCGTTTGCTGTAGATTTTTTTCAGTATATTCCATGGGCTAGTAAGTGGGTGCCTATCGCGACTTTACATTTGCTGACGACGTCCTATGAGGGCAGCTTTTTCGGGATTGCGCGCTTTCGCTTTAGCCCGTAAACGGTGGCCGCTCGCATTGCTCGTCTTTCTCCTCTCCCTCGCACCCGCAGGAGTCAACTACGTGCGTGCCTCCTACTCTTCGCCGCTTACTTTCGCTGATTCATGTTCAGGCCCAATACGGCTTCGGGCTAACGGGAGAGGTTGATCCGGCATTTGGCTGCTTCGAGACGGTTTTAAACCTTGACGCTCAGAAATCAAAGACGTGAGCCTCCTGACACTTAACTTTGAATGAATGCACATTAGCTCACTCCGATGTATTGTTCTCAGCTGTGCGTTGTACTTTAAGCTCGTTCCATGACACCAGTCTAACTGATGGCATGCGCCCAGTCGTCCTTATCTCAAGATGTTGCTTGATTTCAGCGGACGTCCTTCTTATTGGGATCACGTTAGCCTCGATTCCCGGGGCTCGGCATTTCTTCCAAAGAGATAGCTCTGGGGGAAGATCGTTGCCCTTAACGGGCGTCCTGTTGCGCTATGGTGTGTGCGTCTCCCTCCCTGTTCAGCTGCTGCGCTTCTGACAGCCAGTTTAGGCATTCTCTATTTTGGGTAAATCGCATCCTTTGTTCGTACAGAACAGTCCTGTTGACCCCCGTGGCAGGGTGCTAATTATCCTCAACACCCTTCATCTGGCGTTCACGATGGTGTCGGTGAGTGACCTTCTACTACAGTTACTTATACTCCCCAACTGACGACGTACGTGCGGCATAGTTTGTCAG
Organism: Porogramme epimiltina; assembly: GCA_900155495.1. NCBI lineage: Eukaryota > Fungi > Basidiomycota > Agaricomycetes > Polyporales > Polyporaceae > Porogramme > Porogramme epimiltina. The sequence goes on from FTLJ01000794.1 coordinate 110,790, forward strand.
CGAACAGTCCTCGTTCAGCTTTGTTACGATCTTCACGGAACCGTTTGTCAACCCACCTGACACATCTCGCTCTGCACTAACCGCTCAACAGGATGACAGCAGTCCTGATCTCGCGCTTTTTGCTCGATCTGCAAGCGGCTAGCCAGAGGTCGACGAATCTCGACTCGTCGAAGACGCAAACTGATGCCACGTCCTTCACGGGGGGCACGATTAGCTTCGCGCGCGTCGTCGGCTCCATCGGATCTACGCTCGACTACGGCTTCGAGGCTACAGGTTCTAGTTGGATAGACCACACCTCGGGAGAGGACGAGCGGCCGTCGGATGGTCCTCGGTCCGACTCCGGCTCCGCCAAGGATGCGACAGCTCAGGACGGGCCGTCGAGCCCAGACATCGAGCTGCAGCCCGTCTCCGCGGCGCCGTAGAAGCTGGAAACGATATGTTTCGCTCATGACGCAGTGTTGTACGCCTGTATCGATACCACTACCGAGACCATCGCAACGAACGAGTATCAACGTCACTGCCGCCGCTGGGTGTGCAGCCACCGGCCGACGCCGCTGATGGTCGCCGGTCCGCAATGTCCGCCGCGGCCCCGCTTGTGAGCGCTCACGTACAACCCCCTCCGCAACAACGACGATGCCGGGCACCCAAGGGAGGCAAGGGCCAGCAAGACCGTGTGGTCGTGCTCGACTTCTTGTACGAGTCCGTCGCCCGACGCTGGCTTCTTCAAATTCATTTACCGGCACCGCCACCTCGCCCCGTCTCCGACGACATCGCAATCGGCGCACCGCCATGCGCCGACCACCCTTCCACCGGCTACAGTGGTGGGCCGTGCCAACAAGTATCACGTAGCTATCTACCGGCTACGACATTGCTGAACGGAGACCGTAGACATATCCGTAGGCTGTCTGTCCCTTCAGCACTTGCCACCCATAACTTAATCTTCTCTCGGCAGGACGCAGCAGCACGTCACCAGCTCCATTGCCGCTCCCCTTGCCCCTCTGTCCCTGACCGGAGCCTCAAAAATGCTGCAGAAATTTGTTTTGCCTCGGATGCTGCTCGCTACCCGAGCTCACCGCCCTCCGCAGGTTTCCCTGCGCTGTTCAAACTACTCCCAGCAACACAGAGAGGAGAACGTCAGCCGCCCCCTATCCAGTCCGCTTCTTTCACGTGCGGCGGGTGCTGACCTCCTTGCCAATTTTATGCCAGGAATCAGCCGGACATATAAGTCGATTCTCGGCATTCGTTTCCCGTCTATCTCTACTCGCAGGCCCCCATTATGTCGACGTACCTCCTGAACCTCGACATCCTCACGGAGCTCATCGTGCACCTTCCTCCTCGCGATGCCCTTGTGTATGGTTCAACATGCCACTTCCTCCGCACACTCTCCATCAGACACGCTGTTTCGAATGTCCAATTCTCTTCAGCATCTCGTCTCACCCAATTCTGCCACTTCGTCGTCACGGACCCATCCTCTCGCGCCCCATTCATTCGCTCCCTTTCCCTCCTCCCAAGTATTAGCAAGACATCCGCAACGTTCCTCTCTTCCCTCGCAGCCGTTGCCGATCTCTTGACTCTCACCACAAATCTCTCCTCGCTCACCCTATCTTGTGCTGACCTCATCCTCATGTGCGAGCCGACTCTCTTTACCGCCATTACCGCTCTTCCAAGGCTCACATCCCTCTCCCTGAATTCCGTGGGGAATGACGCTCAAGACATGCTCCTCCAACTCCGCTGCGCACCGCATCTGGAGCGCCTACATATCTCTGAAGAATGGACGATATCCCCGCACGACCCTTTGGACCCCTCCCACGACGGCATCCGCCTTCCGCCACTTCCGAGGCTACAGACCCTTATCCTCACAAATGTCAAATCTAAACCCCTCCATGGCTTACTACCCTCGCTCGCCCCTTCCTTGCGAACCCTGCACCTCTCGCGCGTCGAGTTCACAGGTCAAGCAGGTACAGGGAGCGACCTAACGCGATGCCCCCCCAACTCGTTCAACCTCCTCCGGAGCGACGCCCTCTCCCTCGCTCGTATGGGCTTCCTCCAACCAGTCCGCGCAATCGAGCTCGACGCCACCCGTATCGACCAGCTTGATGGAGACGGCTTCGTAGCGCTCGGGGAGGCCCTGGCGTGTGCGTCGCCCCAGCGGCTTGCTGTCCGGATGCAAGCATCAGGCGGGGAAGCGTTCCGGAAGCTGTCCGTACCCGTGCTATCCCGGCTGCGATACCTAGAAGTGATCGCGCCGGATGCACAAGTCCTGCCACTCGCGCTGAAGCTCCTGGTGAGGCTTCGTGTCCACCGCCAACCGTAGACCCGTGCTCATCGTAGACCGTTAGGAAACAAATCAAGGGGGGCGCACATCATCATTGTACGCGCTTGCGTTCCATATCCCATGTCATCCCTCCGACCTCTGCACACACCCTCCTACTTCTACCGGCACTGATCAATATGCCGACACGGCGCGTGGCATTCTAGGTGCACTGCCGCCCGAACTGTCTTCCCTGTCTCTTGTCGCGCTACACGCCACTGCGAACGGGCATACAGAACCGACATCAATAGAAACCCTAGTAGACGAAACAGACTGCCATGCCGCTTTCGCACTCCCCGAAAGCGCGCACTCTCAATACTGGCTCTCTGAGAAACGTCTACCGCGGGCTGCTCGACACGTTGCCTTGCGTCGTATGCCTGCCAGTGAGTGTGGAGACCACAGCGCCATCTCGGAGGTGCCGCCCGGGTGGGTACGGGTGGATGCGAGTGACGGTGCCCGTCTTTTCGCTGCGCTGGGCGAGACTGATTTGGAGGCGATCGCAGATTCCTTCGACGCGTCTGTGGCGGGTATGATGTGATCTCGAATGTCCGACCTGGCGTAGGGGGCGTTCCCTTCTTTACAATACTGTACATTCAGTGTTACTACACATACTAGTTACAGTAGACAGCTATCCAGGACAATCGTCGCGTTCGTAAACTATATTAACGTCCAAAAACGGACACTGTCCAAGGTCGAGCACTAGGAGGCGTCGTAGCAGCCATACATAAGCGAAACGTCATCACAGTCATCGTGGCGTGTACGGAGGCGGCAGGACCACTCCCTCGTCGGACTCCAGGCGCACACCCGAGTCCACCTCCTGATTCACCGTGACAGTCACGCCGCCGGCGAGATCCAGCGGCGGCGGCCGCTTGACGGTGCTTAGCATGCGCACGAGGTGCAGCCGGGCGGGATGAGGCGTGGTCGGGGGGCTCGGGACAACGAACTCCTTACTCTTCGTGGAGACGGGGAAAGCGTCTCCGTGTGAAGTGTATGCGTAGGCGTCGACGGGGAGGAGGTGCGAGGAAGAAGAAGGTGGGCTCGAGGGTTTCATACTCCGGGGAGACATGGTCGGGAGCGGCGTCTTCTCTTTGCTGTAGTAGGCCGCGCTCGGCGGCGTGCGAGTCGAAGAGAAAGAGGAAAGGGAGAGCGCAAGGCTGTAGCGGCCAGCCCTTCGGGGTGCTTCGGGTGGCAGCTCATGCTCTAGACAATATCCAATTATTAGTATGCTGCAGGAACGAAAGGCTTGAGTAGTCTCTTACTCTCGGCTATAAGAAGGTGAGGATCGAAAGCCTCCTCCGCAGAGCGCCTCTTCCTCCGTGTCGTAAGCCAGTATCCCACAAATATTGTGAGGAGAACCAGAAAGACGCTCCCGGCCGTCGCAAACCCGATAACAGCAGCGTCCATATTTATGTCGCTGCTGGCGCTGAAGGCCGGGTCCGGAGGGCTGGAGCTCTGAGACATGGTGAAGGGCGATACGCCGGGACCACCGACACGAGGCTTGATGTGTGCGTTGGATGTTGCTCGTGACGGGATCCTAGGAAAAGGACTGGGGCCCCAGGCCCAGCGAACGGGAAGCTCGTCGATCGAAAATTTGAAGGCGTGTGGTCCGGAGAAGCGTGACGGCGGATCCAGCCGGCAGAGAAAGGGTGGTCGAAGCTGAGAAGGGCGGGGAGCAGAGCCTTGCTTCCATCACGTTGCGGTCCATTATGAACGACGGGGGGCTCGCGGCGCGTGCCTTCCGCAGTTGACTGAAGGGGGACAGCATGAAGGGGTCACCGCCAATTCAAAGCATAGCACCAAGGACGCGGAGCCTCCGCTCACCTGTGGGCCGGCCGAAGCTGTGACAACGTGCCGAGTTTACCGAGTGTTCCAACCACATCCGCTCTAGACTTTTGCCCAATGGCATGCCAAACACTGCGAGGGGGAGGTCCGAGGGAGAGGAAGACGCATGATGAGTGATGGGTGGCGCACCGCCATGACGTGGTGCCAGCGGGGAGACAAATACCTTGGCTTGGTTGCTAGAGGATATGAAATCAAACAACGACAAATGCTGATGTCGAGACGTGTTTGCCCTAGTTGATCTTGAGGTGAATCAAGCCTGGTTGCCGTGAGAGTCAAAGAATGAAACATAACGTCGAGCAGAAGGAAACGCGCGCACGTGCATTGACTGCGCTCAATGAAGTGAGGTATTGCTGTTTGGCACATTGTGCGGGGTAGTGTGCTGAGTAAGACGGAAGTTGCACGTCTAAAAACCTTGTAATATATGAGGGACCTTTTTCGTTGGAGAGGAAAGTTGGGACACCCCATCGTACCGTAGTACGCGCACACGAGGCGAAATGAGCGCCTGTGGATGCATCACGCGGGTGTGCGTCCGGGACGCACGTCTCCGTCTGCACTCTGCACATCCCTCGCTCTCCTTTGCTCTTCTCCTCTCCTCTCCTCTCCTCTCCTCTCCTCTCCCGCTGGTCCGCCACCACCTCTTTTCTACTACTACCGCCGCGCACTCGGAGGGTCGGGAGGCGATATGGGAAGATGGACGTTCCGTAAGTGCGTCCCTCTTCCCTTCTTGCGTCCTCTGCGTGCTCGCTGTCTTGAGCAAGACAAGACCGGGCGTCGCCCCAGGCCCCAACCTCCCTCCTTTCGCCGCCCGGCTCCACTTGGTCGAGAAGATGGGCAAGGTGATTTCGCCTCGGTCATGAGGCGGCGCGCAGGGAAGGCTAGTGTCTCCTCACCACATGCTAATCCTCCGCACAGTAGCCCCCCGCCGCATTCCCCCAGGCTCCCTCTCCAAGCCCCTCTGAGATCTATAGCAAGGCCATCCTCGACGCCGAAACCCACTCAAAGCACGCTGAATATGTTCGCGACAACGCAAAGGCCCGCCTCCGCATGCTCCAAGAGCAGTGGGCCGAGTTCAAACGCCCACAACCATCTACCCCTCGGGCGCACGCTAGCCCTCGCTGGGCGAGCACATCAAAGGGCACAGCAGCAGCGGCTCACAACGCTCCGCGCATTCGATACACCTCTCGGACAAGCGGTCCGCCCGCGGCTGCGCATGTCGGACAGACGGGCACGCACCTGCTGCTGCAGAGCAAGCTCGCCGTGACACCCGACATTGTGCTTGACGCCGCGGGGGCCGACACCGTTAGGAATCGGGACACAGCCGGGGTCGAGCGTGGACGAGGACGAGGACGACGAACACCACCTCCGTTCGCGCATGCGCGCCACGGAACGCGAACGGCGCGAACGTTCGTGCGGGCGAGAGCGGGGGCAGCCGCTTTGTGTCGCTCCGCCGACGCAGCGCGGCAAGGGCGGGTCGAGGGCAAGTTCGAGAGACCATGCGCGAGACCCTCGATGGTGCGTTGAGCCTCCGTTCCTCCCTCCTTCCCCCCCTTGTGTAGGCTGTCCGCTGCGGCTGAGCGTATGGGTGCACGTATGCCACTGCACAGCCCGACTCGCGCGACCGCACGAACGGACTCCGACCCCGATTATACGACCTTCTCCCCACTCTTACCCCCTCGCACAACCCCGCTCGTTTTGTCGTTGCGAACATGTGTATCGTATAGACACGGTATGCAGTATATCTGTTTCCCAAAATGTAAGATTACCACTGCCCGTGCTCACTCCTTCGCGTGCCCGTGCGGCGTGCCCCAGGCGAAACCTGAGGGCAAGGAAATAAGAGGAGTGAATACTGAGTAGTGGGGGCTTAGGTTATGAGGGAGTGTGGAGGTTCGTAGGTGAGGACTGAAGCTCAATCACGAGCTCAAAGTGTGCGGCGCGGACGCACGCGCACGCAGAGAGAGGTGGGCGCTAGTAAAGAGCGCTGAGGTCGCGCGTGCGTCTTCGGACGCACGTCTCCGCCCGCGCATCACCCTCTCCCCTCTTTTCTACTACCACCGCCGCGCACTCGGAGGGCCGGGAGATGAAAGGGGAATGAGGACGACAGGTAAGCATGTCTCTCTTCCCTTCTTGCGTCCCCCTCTGCGCCCACCCGTCTTGAGCAAGACAAGACCGTGCGCGGCCCCATCCTCCCGCCCTCCCCCGTCCGGCCCCGCTCGGTCAAGATGACGGACGGGAAGAGCTACCTCCTCCCTCCTGGCTGCAATGACGAAGCGGCACACGTGTCGATGCTGCCGCTGCCGCCTCACCTCGCCCTCTCAACTCTCCGCACCCCTGGATACCTCACCCCAGCCGCAGCCCCTGCCCGCCGTCACTCCTTAACATGTACGACAAGCACGCGGCGTACCGTTTCTCCCTCGCATTACAGTGCATCATCAACATCGGTGTCCATGGCTCAGAGCTTATCCACAGCCGCGTCGTCCGGGCCAGCGCGCTCGACGCCGTTGGCTGTAACCCCGAAGGCTGGTTTGCGAACTAGGGCTTCGCCATCGTCCCGATCCTCACCGCCGACGGCATGTCGCGCGAGACCAGGGCGTAGCGCCAAGCGAGGTGCCAGTACCTGGCTGAAGCCCAGCGGTTCTCGAACACAAGATCCTAGTACTTTAGCTGATGCTTTCGCCAACGCGAACCCAAACGGGTCTAACACCTCCACTGGCCCCATTGCCGCCTCTAGCAGGGACTCTAGCAGGGACTCTAGTGGGACCATCGTCGCGCGACTTGTGTGGGACCAGCCAACGGTGACCGCGCGGCGGACGCACCGATCTCTGCTTGCCGGGCCTGACGCTTCCTCGGGCCCGTTGACTTGGACATCTGCAACAATTTCAACTCCCATGACCAAGACGGAAGACGACTGCGTTGACATAGGCACCAGCCGCGACGACGGTGCGCTCCCGCCTGGATGCCAACAGCACACGGATACCAGCACGATCCGCATGCCTCACTCGCGGCGTGCATCGGACATTGTCTCCGATGCGGCCGCACCTGCAGCCGTTGGCGCGCTCGGAATCGACCTTCCCTCTTCGGCGTGCATCATCATCGACGAGGATATCATGCCTGGCGTCGGCGTCGTGGACACACCGTCTCGCTGGAGACCAATGACCACTTCGCGACGGGGCTCCTGGTGAGCTCGACGGCCCTTCCCTCACCACCCTCACGGTCGTTGACGGACACGCAGACACTGGCGAGAGCACCCACACGCAGGCCCGACGAGCCTCCCGATGACTGCACCTCGGCCCGGGGCTGGGACATACCTCACCCCGAACGCGGCCGTCGACGTTGCGGCGGCGGCGTGCGCGGATGGGGGGACGCCGGCACGGCAGAATACGATCCGGGCGGGGGACATAAGGAATGCGAACCAGGCCATGGGCGGCGGGCACCATCACCCTCACCACCGCCGCGAGATAGAGATGGGGCGGTACCGCGACAAGGACGTGCTGCTGAGCTTGCAACTGTCCGCGTACTTTAGCAAGTACCCGCATTGCCGGCAGGTCTTGTACAAGCCCCGCACGAGCTTCCGTCCTGCGATGGCGTAGATCTTGAGCGAAGCGAGGGTGGGAACGCCGTTGGCGTCTTGGTCAAGCTCGTCGAGTTGGGCGATTGCGGTGTCAGAAAGCTCCGGGGGCAGGCTCGACAGGTGTGGGGAGGGACATGGACGTGTTTGTGAAGGTGTTGACAGGGTGTGGGAAGGAGGGGGAGGGTGTGCGGTCAGTGGGTGCAACTGTTTGGCAAAGTGTTTGTGATGAGTTGGAGGTGGATAGACTAGGGTGCAAGTAGTGAGGAGTTGAAGTGTGTGTAGGGGAGTGTGAGGAAGAACTGAGTGAAAGCTAAGGGGTAAGTAGTAAGTAGTGGAGTGAGATGGGTAGTGGTTGGTGTTGGGAAAAGGCAAGACTTGGTGTTGTTGAAGTGTGAGACACATGCAGAGACAAGGGAAGACTGGGTGTGGAGGGTTTATGAGGTATCAGAAAGAGTTTGTAGTGGTTGAGTAAGGTGTGGGTGAGTGGTAGGTCGAAGGCTGAGTAAGAGAAAGGAGAAGTAGAGGTGTGGGTGAGACAAGTGTTTTGAAAAAGAGGTGAGGTGTTAGGGAAGTAGTGAGGAGACAGAGGGAGAGTAAAAGGAGTAGAGCAGGGTGAAAGGTGATAGAAGAGTGAGTGGAAGAAGAGGTAAGGAAAGAGTGTATAGGAGTTAGAAGGGTTCCAAGGAGAGTTTTGATGGGCAGTGAGTGTAGAGAGTGTGTGAAGGTAAGAAGTGGGGTGTGGACTAGTAGTAAAAGAGTGAGTGTTATGAGAAAGAACGTAGGTTTGCTAGGTTCAGAATTCGAGAGAGGGAATGGACAGGAGGGCGACTTGCATGCTTCCTAGGAGGCATGCACTGAGGAGCACTGTGCACCCATACCCTGTACAGACGAGGGGAATAGCTGGATGGGGAACCCTACTGGAACCCCTAACCCCATTCTATGGTTATCCCCAGGGGAGGAAGGGAAGAGTCACGTAGCAGAACATAAGTGCACGGTGGGAGGGGAATTAAAGTCTTAGACTCTTATGATAGTATACATGCTAGTGGGATATGAGGAGTGAGCTTCCTAGGAGGCTCACATGGGGTGGCCAAACTTTGGCACCAAATGATCAGTGTGCGGCACAGCATGCTTCCTAGGACGCTCGCACACTAGGCATGCCTCATCAGCAAAACCTTGACTTTTCTGGAACTGACTTATTTCGTCT